>VDFB02317777.1:0-46480 GCA_007258455.2 Sequoia sempervirens | reverse complement strand
TAACAAAAATTCACCAATCAATCTCCAACAAAAAAATAATTTGTTAATATAAAGAATATTAATGGTACATATTTCATCATTTATTTACTAGTGATGAACTAACAACAATTAAAATAGATGAAAAATATGACATATATGACATATATGACATACCTTAACATCCGTGAAATTGCTATGTTGGATAAACCATTCATAACCTTCAAGTTCACCAACAACAATATAGGTAAATCATGAACATCATCAAGGGATCCTTCATAAAGGGGCTCGTATGCCTTCTCAAGTATAGGTAAATCATGAACATCATCAAAGTCATCTCGATCATCATGATTAGCTGTGCCATGTCATGGATCAATGTATTTGTGCCATCATCTTCAACTGTGTTTTCTGGTGCATGATCATCTTCTTCCATAGGATCATTAACTTCATCTTCGGTATTCACAGCTCCGTGTTCCTCCGCTTGAAAAAACCACATTCTTCAGGTCATGATAATCCATATCATGTTCCCTAGGGCGCACCACCTTTATAATAATGATAGACACAAATAAACCATGATAATGATCAAGTGATTTTTTATATATATAAAAAATGTTAAAACGATATAAACATTTACAAATTCAATCAATACAAACACATATAATGAACAACTTACCAATGGACGATAATCATGCCCCCCTTCAACGTGACCATGTTGCCTACAATTTTTCTCAGCTGTTGTGATTAAAAGTCTTCTCATCTTTAAGCTCTTGCAATTATTGCAAGGACAATAACATTTCCCATCACCCTTTCTTTTCAATCTAGCCCACATTCTAGCAACTGTCTCTTAATTTTGTTCTGGACTAATATTATCTGACATGATTTTTCTTTACCAAGCTTGAATATTTAGATCTTTAAAAAATATCAAACTCACACTCCAATAATTTTTAATCATAGGTAGGTAACAAAATCTAATAATTCTAATACTGTACACCAAAAAAATTCGGCATGCAACCACCCCTGCAAAAGAGAAGATAGCCTGAAGTTAATGACTCCAAAAAACACTTTAAAATGGTAATTCCAGAACTTATTAAATTCTAATTTTACTATGATTTCCAACTGTTAGACTCCTAAAATCAGAATATTGAACTTGCGCAACAAAATCTGGAAATGAAATTCTCAAAATGCACAAGTCTAAAAATTAAATTTGATGAGATGTTGCTTTAAAATATGATTGTCAAACATGGAAGTACAAATTTGACTTCACAAATGAATTCTAGATAAAGACAATGACCACCCTCAACCTGGCGATATCTGCTTGAATTTTTTCTGATTTTTCCCAAAAAAATCGTCTTTAGTTCTCCACAAACTGTCGCAAGTAGAGCAAATTCAAAAGTATCACAAAACATTGTCGCAATAAATAGGTGAACTCAATTTTATTTATGTCAACCACAAAATCATTTTTTTTCTGATTTTGAATGTTTGTCATAATTTCAACGAGACTATGCGTCGAACTTTCGATGAAACCCAGGTTCGTCAAAATTTCAACGAATGTCGGGGATAAAATTTTAAAAAATTGAAAATTACACATCAAATTATACATCTTTCATCGGAAATTTTCGTCGGATTTTGTAGTCAAATGAGTTAGTGAGAATAAGAAGATGTGGATGTAGGATAAGGATAGGAAGATGCAGATGTTGGATTAGAATAAGTAGGTGTGGATGTAGGATAAGGATAGGAAGATGTGGTTGTTGGATTAGAATCAGAAGGTGTGGATGTAGGATAAGAATAGGAAGATGCAGATGTTGGATTAGGATAAGAATGTGTGGATGCAGGATAAGGATAGGAAGATGCGGATGTTGGATTAGAATAAGAAGGTGTGGATGTAGGATTAGGATAGGCAGATTGGTAAGGAGGGTTAGGATAGGGGGAAATGTATGGGGGATTGTAATAGGATTATTGGGATGGTAGATTAGATTGGGATGATAGATTGGGATAAGAGGATGTGGATGTTGGATAAGAAAATGATGTGGATAAAGGGTACGATGAATATGCGGATGAGGAAGATACTAGATATCCCTTGTCAAAGGTAGCATAAGGATTGATAGTAGGTGTGGGTGAAGATGTGATGGGATAGCTCATAGGGGAGAGTGGATTTTGGAAAGTGGTTGGGGAAAGATTACAAGAAATGATAGCATCAAGGGGATCTAGGTCATATTCTTCTTGGTCCACAAGACTCTCGTTATCATCATCAACGTAATTAGGATTCCCCTTGACTACTATTATTGGTTGCATTGGTCAAGGATAAGGATTCATGATGTTAGATTAGATGGATAGGGATTGAAAATATGAGAACAAACAATTAGAAGGAAAGAAAAGGTGATGAAAGGATAAATAGGATGGATTGGAAGAGGATGGAGGAATGGATCTTAATATTTGAAGCTCTTAGGTGTAGGTGGACTAAAGCTCAAATTGAGGTTTAAGTTAAGCTCAGATTGGGATTAGATTAAAGCTAAAATTAGGATGATTGGAGAATGTGATGGGATTGATTCTACACCAGGTTCAGGGGTTTTAACTAGAGGACATAAGGTGCTGACAATCAGATTTTTCCATATTTCGTAGTTTTCAAAAATTATCAAATTTTGCCATTTTAGGTAACTGCATAGGCATATCTTTGAGAGTCCAATTTTTTTCCAAAAACTTCCTAAAACTAAGGTAGGATGAATTTCCAACTAACATCTTGAGACATGCATTTCGAGTTATTAACGAAAATGATTTTTCAAAAATTGAAAAAAAAACACTAAATTACGATTTTGAGGGTCAAGATGAAATTTTCAAGCCCTGAAAAATGTGCTAAAATAGGGGCCAATTGACTGAGGGTCGATTGGGAATCCAAATTCCACCTCATAATGCAACCACCCATAAAATTTCAGCCCAAACGGACATTGAGTCAAAAGTTATGGCCTCCGGAAGTTTCTGCATCAAAATCAAAACCCCTGAAACGAAGTCTAGGTGATTGGGATGGATAATTTGATGATGGATATGGACTCTAATGATGTTCTAAGATGGACCTATGTGATTTTTTCAATGAAATGATGACTTTCAAAAAATGTTGATGAACATAAATGATGACAACGGGAAGACAGATGAAGGCTTGCTTTTGGGAAAAATCGCCTATCTCCGGGGCAAGGCCACCTATCTCCTGGGAAAGGTCACCTATCTGGTGGGAAAGGTCACCTATCTACTGGGAAAGGTCACCTATCTAGTGGGAAAGGTCATTTATCTACTGGGAAAGGTCACCTATTGAAGGGCAGGTTCGCCTATTGAAGGGAAGGGTCACCTATTGAAGGGAAGGTTCGCCTACTGAAGAGCAGGTTTTCCTACTGGTGAGCAGGGTCGCCTATTAAAGGGCAGGTTTTCCTATTGGTGGGCAGGGTCACCTATTAAAGGGTAGGTTCACCTATTGGTGGGAAGGGTTTCCTATTGAAGGGCAGGTTCTCTTATTGGTGGGAAGGTTCACTTATTGGTGGGCAGGTTAGGTTCGCCTATTGGTGGGTAGGTTCGTCTATTGAAGGGAAAGTTCACCTATTTGCTTTCAGACCCTTGGAATAGGGAAACAGACACTTAGAACAAGTAGACAGACTCTCGAAAAGGAGAGACAAATGATCAGATTGAGGAAACGGATGATCAGATTGGGGAAATGGATGCTCAGAATGAGGAAACGAATGCTCAGAACGATGGAATGGAGGTTCAGAATAGATACTCGGAATGAGTGAACGGATGATCGAAATGGATGAAAAGATACTTGGAACGAGGAGATAGATGGTCAAAATGGATGAATAGATACTCAGAATGAGTGAATGGATAATCAGAATGGATGAAGGGATGCTTCGAACGAGTAAACGATTTCTCGGAAGGGGAGACTAACTCTTAGAACAAGGAGACGAATGCTCAGAATGGATTAATGGATGGTCAAAATGAGTAAAAGATTGCTCATAAGGGGATACTGACTCTCAGAATGAGGAGATGAATGCTCAGAACGAGGAGACGAACACTCAGAATGGATGAATGGATACTCAGAATGAGGAAACAAATGCTCAAAACGAGGGAATGGATGCTCATAATGAGGAGATGAAAGCTTGAAATGGATGAATGGATGCTCGAAACAAGTAAATGGATGATTGAAATGGATGAACAGACACTCGAAACAAGTAAACGATTGATTGCAATGGATGAATGAATGCTCAAATGGGGAGACTGACTCTAAGAATGAGGAGACATATGCTCAGAATGGATGAACAAATACTCAGAACGAGGAAACGAATGTTCAAAACGAGGGAATGGATGCTCGAAATGAGGAGAAGGATGCTCGAAGTGGGGAAGTGGATGCTCGGAATGACTAAACAGAGGGTGAAATTAGTTGTTTTAGGGGCAGGTTCACCCAAGTTAGGGCAGGTTCGCCCAAGTATGGGGCAGGCTCTCTCAACTTGGTGAAATTGTTGTTTTGATGACTGTTTGACTGATAGAGGGCAGAGTCGCCCTTGTTCAAGGCAGGGTCACCCCTGCTAAGGGTAGGATCGCTCCTCTCTACGGTAGGGTTGCCTATTTAGAGAAAGATGGGTAATTTTGATAGAAAAAGGTTGGCAAATGACTGAGACAGAGGGAAAGTTCACCCCTATTGAGGGCAGGTTCGCCCCGGTTAAGGCCAAGGTCACCCCTGTCAACAGACTTGGACTTGAATTGGATGAAAAAAACTATGGAAAAGGACCAAAAACATGGCAAACATCAAGTAAAAGGCAAAGGTTGACTTGACTAAATAGATATGCACTGGTTTTGCATAAAAAAGACAATTCAAGCAACACGATCCTAAGATTAGTGAAAAGGGTATGGCCAACACAGTCCTATAACTAGGCTGAATAAGGAAAATAGGGAGTCCTCAATATATGCTTGGTATGTGAGGCACAACCGTGAACACCAGCCCATCACAAGCATGAGTCGGGAACCCCACCGAGATAATAAGGCTCAGACCAATTCTTCACATTTATCTAGGTATCACCCTAGCTTCGACGCTTCGCCAGACACAACATGACTGGATTGAAGTACAACTTTCACTCTCCCCCCTTTATATACCCTGTTGATACACGTGGTTGGGATCGTCCCTTAGGGTGATGAAATCCCCAAGCAGGTCCCACTAAAAAGAGAACACTAATCATTTTCAGCTACTCCCCAGGCTCACACAAAGTGCAAGGGGAAAGCTTGAACGATGTAGTGCCCCTTTGGGTGACACAAAAGACTTGTAAACACAAAAGAAAGTATTTTGACTTCCCCTAATTAGATTTATGTGCCTAGATTAATAAGCAAAAACTCTAAACAAACTAAACTAACAAAGTTGGAAATGATCGCTTTGCAAGAAAAGTGTTAGTAGTTTGATCTTCATTCTTCGACAAGTGTGAGACAAGCTGCACAAATGTTAGGAAAAAATTGGACACACTCACCAATAGATGACGTTAGGGGGTTAGTACCTCAAAACGATAAGAAACGGAAGCTGGAAACGAAGTTTAAACCCCTGTTTTACCTTGTAGACACCTCTATTTGGGTAGGTTTTCCCCTCTGTAGGGCAAGTTCGCCCCTCAGCAAGGTAGGTTCGCCCATTTAGCAAACTAAAGGCATACTCTGTCTTTTGCACAGATGGGCAACTCTGCAAGGCAGGGTTGCCCCTATTGAGGGCAAGTTCACCCAAGTTGGGGCAGGTTCACCCAACTTAGGGCAGGTTCACCCCTATGTAGGGCAGGGTCGCCCAACAGTGGGCGGGGTCGCCTCTCTGCAACCTGAACCTGTAAAACGTCAAAAAATAGAATATTTAAAAGAAAGGGGCCCGTTTGTGGGTCCCACCGGGCGTGCTAGAAATGTGATTAGTGAAGTTTACCTATCCTAAGTGATGTAAAACAAAATGCAAAAATATGGAAACAACACTAATGCACCTCAATGATTATCCTAGTTGAACTCAAACAAAAGAAAAGATGAAAAACAATAGATTTTTACCTTGCAAGAGTTGCTTCTTGGTTGGCCCTTTGATTGTCGATAATGTCTTCTCCTTTATGGAAAGAGTGCTAAAATTGGATGCAAAACTATCTTGATGAAATGAAGGTTCAAATGAGAGATGTGGGTATGTGAGAAAGTGAACAAAATGGATACAATGAAAGCTTGAAGCTTCAACAATGAAGGATGGATGCAAGTGATTGAAGTTGCTTGAGAGATGAAGTTGGTGAACTCCAAAATGTGATTGTAAGTTGAATGCATAATGAGAGAATGAAAGAGAAATCCTCTATATTTAGGGGATAATTCTCTAGAGAATTGAATAGTTAATATTTTTCCAACATGGGCAAGATGAAGGGTTGTGGTGAGTTGAGGACTCACAACCCCTCACATCTCACCATGTGGAGGATGAAGTGTCACAAGGAAAAATGAGGTGGAGAGAGTACAAGTGAGGTGGAGGTACTTGCAAGTACCTTGGGATGAGGGTGATGGTGACAAGTGAGAGGACCATGGGAATGAGAGAAGTTGTTGGGATAATAAATGTGAATTTTAAATTCACATGATTGGAAGTATCTTATGGATAAGACAAGGTTCCCAAAAAGTAAGACTTTGACCCATGTGAGTGATGTGACTTTTCAATGATCATATGGGGAAGAGGAGAGTTCTTGGAAGAATAAAAGTGAATTTTAAATTCACATGGGGATAATAAAAGGAATTTAATATTCCTTGGGAGATGAGAGAGTTGACTAAGATGTTGATTGGACTAACTGATAAATGATTAGAAGACAGTTAGTGGCTAATGAAGATTAGGAGCCAACTTGCAAAAGTTGGAGGATGGGACACATCCTAATAAAGGATTAGACATGTGCACATCCCTAATGATGGGATTAGGAGGTGGATTAGGATTAAGAAAAAGTGATGGAGGATGTGACATGTGAGGAATTGAATAAATGTATTATTTATTTAATTCTTTTGAGTAAAAGGGGAATAAAGGGGTAAGGTGTTTAATTATTAACTAAATACCTTAGGGATTTAGAAGAATTAAGGGTATTAATTAAATAATAGTAATATTACTTAATTGATGCAAGTAAGAGGATATTTAAACGAAAAGGGACAAATTTGAACAAATGTAAGTGTCTACAATGTGTTTTTGAAGAACCATTAATTTGACGTTGATTATTGAAACATTGATTCACCCCCCTCTCAGTGTTTCCCATACTCCAACATTTTCATGTTCGCATATCAATTTGTTGTGTTATTTTCGCTATGTTGACTCATTGTTGTACGATTCAGACTTTCCTTCTAGAACCCTCCTACTGTGACTGCACCAAGTGGTATCAAAATGAGCTTTGATTCCCGAAGGAATTCCTTGAGGTGAACAGATCGTCGAACTAAGGTATACTGCATTCATTTTCAACCTATCGCCAATTTTGAGGCAGTTGAAACCCTTGTAGCCAGATCGCTAAATTAAGGTAGTTGCATTGATTCAAGGGGAGATATGCCACCAAGGAGAGCGCCTATTGTAGACACTAAAAAATGTCTCGAATCATTTCATACACTCAAATCATGTATACTAACATCATTTCCTCTTGAAACCCATCCTCTCTTCGCCTAAATTAATAAATTAGCCTAGCTAATTAATTAATGACATCATTTGCATCTATTAACCTCATTAATTTAATCAAGTTAATTCACCCCCTTTCGTGCTAACACTTCATCCTATTAAATTAAATAAATGAAACTATTTAATTTAAATCCCTAAATATTCTTATTTAATTAAATAACCCTAAGTTATTTAATTAAATGTCATTCCACCTTTCCCCCATTCATTAAATCATTTTATTTAATTAATATAATATAATTCTTCTAAATCTCCTAATTACATAATTAATATTGTTTAATTATCAATTAAATCTAATTCCCCCCACTTGCAAGGGAATATGTTAGAGTAAAGGTTTTAACTTAATTATGTTAGTTAAGTTATCTTTATTCCTCTCTTAAGATTTCACTTTAGTTTGCATATTGTGACATTTAATAATTATATTAATTATTAAATGTCTACCTATTAGAGTTTCTTTAGGGTTGCACAATACTCTTTTATAAGGATTGATCATTATATTTTACCACTCTTTGAATAATACATCTTTCAGCTTTCAGATCACCTTTGCATTTTGTCTCAAATGTCTTCTTTCTGTGACAGGTTATTTGCATGCAGGTGATCTTCGGGGTCTGTGAGGTTGGCTTTCACAACTTCAACATGGTATCAGAGCTCCAGATCTGCAGCCTCCTGTTCATCTTTTGAAGATTTCAGCTTACAGAGTTTTTTTCTTCTTCTGTGCAACGGTTTCATTCCTAGTATTCTTTACCAGATCAGAGGGGTTTTCCATCATTTTTTAAGAAATTTTCACCTTGATCTCCCAAACGGTGTATTTTGGTGCAAAACCGACTTGACAGATGCGCTCAGAAGGCCCAAAAACCCCTATTTTCATATAAAATATGATAGGGTTTGCTGAAAATTTATTTTTTAGTGTTTTTGGGGAATCTCAAAAAATGCCTAGAAAAATCCGTATGATTGTACAGATCCGTACGGATGCGTCGATTTTTGTTCCATCTTTTTGGTGTTTGCATCATTTTTTAGCTGCTTCAATTTTTGTGCCCTTTTGATCACTGTGCACATCGATTTTCATGCCATGAAGGTACAGCCGAATATTTTATTAATTTTTTAATCTTCAAATTAATAAAATGTTTGGTTTAAAGCCTAAATGGGCATATTTAGTAAAATGGTCATATCTTGAACATATGGTGTCAATTTTTCAAAAATGAGATATCATCGGAAAGCTGGATCCGGCACTGATTTGATGGTGTAGATGTGGTTTCTTCATTTTTCTGTTTTGATGCTATTTTCCTTAGTCAAAGTTAGATCATGGTTTTTGTCGTTTGAGGGGCATAACTTTTGCGTCTGAACTCCATTTTTTGCAAACGAATAGGCGTTGGAAAGGTGGTTCTATTCTCTTTCCAGATCTATTATTTATTTTTCTAGAATCTACCCCAGGTACATTTTATTCAGTATTTTTTTTTTTCAAAATTCTATCAATTACTTAGACGTTTTGGCACCTGGAAAGGATCTGTTTGTGTGAGATGACATATTTTGATCTGATTTATATGTACTAAAGTCAGTTTTCTCAAATTTTTTAATTTGAAGAGTTATCATGGGTTTTTCTACGCACCCTTCAGTTGTAATTCTGGAACGGGTAATTATGAGTCATGGGCTAAGGGCATACTTACACATTGTAGGTGGTTTAATAGTTTTCCTTATTTGTATGATCTCATACCTGAACCAGCCACTTCAGAGGGAAAATTAGCATGGGATATCATTAAAGATCACATAGTAGGACTTATATTGTCTAGTGTTGATCATGATACTATGTTGGCTATATTGGACATTGATTGTCCTCACCCATTTTGGACACATCTTTGGGAGATCTATGGAGACCCAAATCTCTCTCCATTCCTAAAGGATCCTGCTTCAGATTGTCTCTTACCCATTGCTTGGAGAGAGAATACACCCTTTGATCATGATACTTTAGAGGAGCTTGAGTATTTAGACACCCTTACATGTTCCGATGGATTAGAGGCTTGTTTCATAGTTCCTACTCTTCAGACTAAGACTTCATTAGCATCTCCTGTTGTTCCTGATTCAGTGCAGTAGGGCATCATTCACTTTCCAGACATAGCTACTTTGAACTCTTATCTTGCAGACATATCTTTCTTGTTTGTTGAGTCTTATATTACAGATTTGGAGGATTATTTTGAGGACATTCATCTCCTCTACCTTAACAGTCAGGTTATCACTGTACGCCCACCATTATCAGTGCATTCAGAGGTTGCATTTTAGGATTCTCCACATCCGTTTGGATTTGACATCATTTGTTTCAGTTCAGACAACGAGATTCTTTAACATCCTATCATGGCACACATCTTGATATAGATTGGTTCATCACTCTTCACAGGGTTTCTTCGACATCGTCCTTTGGATCTGTTTCTTCCCAAGGGGAGGAATATCATTTTTTGCTTCAGGATCTCCTTTTGGATTCTACATCAGACATCTACCATTGTGACAAGAGTTTCTTCATTGTGGGGGGCCTTCTTCTCTCTTTCTATCTCTCCTATGGAGACCATTGTATATGTACTTATATGATAGAAGCTATTTATGGGGAGTATCATGTAATCCACCTCCTATCTTTCTTTCATTAGTGCATTTCATTCCTTTCTTTTCTCTCTTTCGGAGTAGATTTTTTCCCATGAGGTTTTCTCTATTTCTCCACTTTATAGAGATTTGGTTGTATTCGGGTACCTGATCACGCCTAGTTGCCAGGACCCTCATTTTACTTTCATGCATTGTAGTCACCTTTGCTTTCTTGCACATGTTTGTAGCTGTACTCTTGCTCATCTTAAGGGGGGGTGTTAGAGTAAAGGTTTTAACTTAATTATGTTAGTTAAGTTACCTTTATTCCTCTCTTAAGATTTCACTTTAGTTTGCATAGTGTGACATTTAATAATTATATTAATTATTAAATGTCTACCTATTAGGGTTTCTTTAGGGTTGCACAATCCCCTTTTATAAGGATTGATCATTGTATTTTACCACTCTCTGAATAATACATCTTTCAGCGTTTAGAGCACCTTTGCATTTTGTCTCGAATGTCTTCTATCTGTGACAGGTTATTTGCATGCAGGTGATCTTCGGGGTCTGTGAGGTTGGCTTTCACAACTTCAATAGAATATTCCAAGAGAATATTCCTCATTTGCACATTCCTCCAAAAGGAATATTCATTCCCCTTTTGCACAATTTAATTTGGTTTTAATTAACTAAACTATCTTTTTTTCCCTCACCCATGAGAATATTCCAAAGAATATGCTCTCTCCTCACTCATTTGAAAAAGGGGAATATTCATTTTTCTCAACAAACTTACTTAGCTTCTTGAGCAAGTTAACTTGTGACCTCTTGTTCAAGTTAACTTATGACCTCTTGGACAAGTTGAAAGTGTGTTTGTTTGAGGGAATGATAACCCTTGATTAAATCTCATCTTACATTCTCATCCATTGATGAGAATCCATGATCCATGCCTCCAACTTCTTCCATTCTTGACCATTGATTAACATTTTTGATCTCAACCCTTCATTTTTCATTTGCTCTCCTATAAATAAAGCACTATTTGGAGACAAATGGATCCATCTTTTCAGAGAAAACTTATGTTGTTGAAATCACTCACACTCACACTCATATTTATCACACATTTAGCATCTTTTAGTTCATTTTATTTGCATTAATTAGCTTTAGCTTCCATTAATAGCTTCCATGATCACATAATGCATTCATTTAGCTTGTTTAATTAATTAGGGTTCAGATCTTTTAGGTTAGAATCCATTTAGAATTAGCTTAGCATTTTTATATCTTCATCATTTTGCATAAAATCATGTTTAATTAGCTTGCATCATGCTCATTTATATTAAAATCATGTTTTCATACACATCTCATAACCGTTCCATCAGTTTTCTTTAATAAAACTGACTGGGGCAAGCTTATTTATCTACATGATTGGGAAAGGGTCATCATTCCACATCAACACAACACCACTCCCACAACGAGATAAGTTTCAGATGGATTAGATTAGACATTTAAATGCTTTCGTAGTTTAGAATGCTTAGTTTTGATAAATGTTTAGTTTAACTTTCATTTGAATGATCCTATTGAGATTTGGTGTTAGTGGCTTCGTTATGCTTTGATTCTTCATGGATCAAGCATAATCAACCAATAATAATCTGTCTAATCACATTTTGGAACTAGAAGGAGGGAAAGCCAATCAAATTTAATCAATTTCTATCTCAAATTTTATTTTTTCTTCTACAGGATACAACGACACCCAAAGGAATTTCAGTGATTCCTTTGTTGGGCATCGCCATATAGAGACGTTATTGTCATCTAAAAAAATGACGCCTATTTAATATCATTACATTGATTAAACCAAATGGCGACGCTAATACTTTTTAGAGGTATCAAAATTTGCAAACAGCGACACTCACCCAAACAACGACGCTATCGTCGTCACTGGTTTTCCTCTAGAGCAACTCCTAAGTTCACAAGAGTGACGCTATCGTGAATAGTGATGCCCAAATCTAGTAAGAAAATTGATGATCATTTTTCAACACGTGTTTTAATTTTTTTGCTTAAACAAATTACTAACATGCCTCTAACGTTGTTTTGGTTTTTAAACTAACAAGGTTTTGCAAGTTGGATGATAAAAGGCAAAGTGAAGAAGCATTCTCATCTTTGAATCTTATAATTGTAACAAGTGTTTGACATTTTTAGGGCAATTATAACCCACTTCTTATGCTTTTCATTTTATGCTTTAGGACCACACTAATTTTCATTTGGGGTTAAAAATAACGCTCAAATGGGACTAAAATTGAACCCTCACTTCATTATTTTACTTTGGGTTTAAAATTGGACAAAACAACTTAACATTTCATTTGGTGCACAAAATGAGTTCATCTTAGCTTTAGGGGTTAAAATTAATGAGTGTTTGTTGTGTTTTTATTTACATCTTTGTTATTGAATGTGTATGCGATTCTCTCGTACCACTCGATGATCTTGAGAAACAAAAACATTCCTTAACACTTTGTATAATCACCTACATCTTTCAATTTGGATTAAAAATGAACCCCTTTCTAGTGTGGGGAAAATGTGTGGTGTGTTTTCTCTCCTTGTTTCATGCAAATTGGGATGATCAAACTACAAACGTGCTTCCTTGTTATTGTTTATCTTTAGAGGGCCTGCCTCCTTGCTTCAAAAGGAGGGAATGACCCAAGCGGTAACGAGCTAAAGCCAAGCTCTTTCAAGTCACTATATAAAAATGAGTTTGTGATGAAAGTCATAAACAACAGGTGTGGATGTGTCATATTGACAAGTTTCACCCTTAGTATCCGTGTGATATGTTAAAATCTCTTCATAGGAAGAGATTGGGAGGCCTCTTGATTTTCCATAATCTTGAGCTAATCTTGCCACGTGTATGGCCACCTTGAATGAAAGCCCTTATTACGAACCAACTGTTTAGAAGCCAAAAAATTTTATGCTTGTTGGTGTAGGAATGATCATTTTGAAGCTGCCCCACATTTGTACTATTCATTATTGAAACAAAAAAAATCTTAGGATTTTGAGATTTGGTGGTCCAGAGAAGTGTGTGCCATGGAGGGGAGCCAGTGTCGCCAAATCTCTAAATGTTCACATTGTCTTAGTGTTTGGAGAAATCCGAGTGGGGATTCAACAAGTAGTACCTTTTGAGCCTAGGATGGTAAATTCTTGTGAGCCAATTTAATACTTTGCTTGATTCCAAAATAGGGCAAACAAATTACATTCACAATCTTCAAAATTTAAAACCCTTTGGTCTAAGTATGGATACCTTTTGAAATAGCCTTGATATTAATGTTTGTCCTATGGATTTCTATCCTTAGAGATTTCTAAATATCTTGACTCATATCTCAATCCATATTTTCCAAAGTTAACATAAGAAAACTATGGCTTGAACTCCATCCTTTTCACAAACTGGAACTTGTGAAATTTATGATTTTTTTGACATAGACATCTAGTTTGAACTGAATCAAGACAATTTTTTTTGGTAAAAGAAACTCACTTAAGCAAGATAAATTGACACGATTGAACCCCACATGACTATTTGGAGATCGATCACTCTTGTTGAATAACCTAACCTTGAAGGTGCTATAATTCAACCAAACTTTGAACTCATTAATGAAGAACAAACTGACATGATTAGTAGCTTGAGAAGCTTCACTTTTGAAACAAAAGAAACACCCATTTAGTGGAGAAATGCAACAACAATATTAGACAAAGAAGAGGAACAAGTTGATATTGTGGCTGGAAGGCACATATTACCACCCCCTGCGTGGCAATAAATATTTCCTTTTCTTTCATAAACTTTACCATTTCTAAATGATCTCACACAAAATCAAGATCCCTAAAAGAAGGTCTACAGGTCGTCACTTTAAACTTAGGCATCATAGTCCAAAAGCTATCAAAAGACACCTTTTAGCACTTTACCAAAATAGAAACTAGTTGGTAGCAAACTTTTATAAACATGCTTCAAGGAAATATCCAGAATTGTATTCATTCTTTTGGAGTCAAAACCCTCGTCTTTTTCATGATAATGCACTTATCTAAAACATTGGGCCTTTAGGATTTGAAAAAATTAGAGGTATAGCATGTTTCTCACTACATTGGTCTTATCAAACAAAGGTTCACTTTAAGTCAACATTTGGTCAAACACTTCATTCACCCCTCCATCAAATTTCATCCTTCACCTCACCAAACTTTGCTAACTTTTGAATACACCAACACTTTGAACTTAAAACATCTATCAAACCAACCCCTAACTTAGCTACTTTGTATGTGAAATGAATCCTTTTCCATGCATTTGGTTAAGTTAGTTATCATCTTTGGACTAGTTTATCTTGAAGGTCACAAGTCTACCCTAAATATTTCCAAGTTCATCAACATCCTTTATCAAACATCAAACATCAAACTTAACTCAAAAGTGTTGTTCCAAAATATTTGCAAAGATCACTCTCCACATCACCCATATTTTCTTCCCCCATTATCATCATTGCTCCAAAAAGACTTAGAGCGTCCCTTTTACCTAGATTTGAGTCAACTAGAGAGTTCAAACATTACAAATCTCAACACAACTCTCCTAGAGGTGACCCAAAATTTATGGTAAAGACAAGATCACAACACAAGAGAATCATGGAGAAAACCAAAGTCACATTTACCTCAAGTGATCCAAATCCTCTAGAATTTGATCTGAGAAGTCATGTTACTCCATCATAACAACCATCATCTCCATTAGGGCCATATGAGATTGAAAACATTACAAACAATCCATTTGAACTTACTACAGAGGAAATCATGGAACATCAGGCCTTGGGAAGTATAGTTCCAATTTCCCCATCATTTTTTGCACAAAATTTGAGACAAAGCTTCACAAATCCATCACTAGGTCTAAACCAAACATCCACTCCCAGTCTTGCAACTAGCCTTGCTAAGGACTTTGGCCACACTCTTCCACTTGAAAGCAGTGCACTTGTGGGTACCCTTGATACCAATCCTACATCCCAAACCACTACTTGGACACCTACCTTTCGTTCTCCTCCCATTATGAAAGATCCTAAACAACCATATAAACCCCTTGAACTTCATTACTCCACAATAACCTCAACATATCGAGGACAGCCCTCTTCATCCATACCCATGAGTACAACAAGTGTTCCCACCATCATGCAAAGTATTGTGGACCAAGTGTCACAAGTAGATCCAAAAGGGAAAGGAAATAACCTCACACAAATCCAACCCTTAATGCAAGTAGGGACATCTCTATCCTACCCTCCAACTGGTTCATCCATTCCATTGGTTTTGCAAAACACATCTATTCCATCCATTGTCAACCCATCTCAAAATAATCCCTTGGTCATGAATCCCATCAACCTAGGTAATACCTTATCTACATCCCTAACATAAGGAAATCCTCAAGACATGGGATAAGGAAACCTTTTTAATCAATGGACTTAAGGTCCTAGTGTGTCATTCCCATCGCACAATCTAATGGCACCATCCTCATCTTTCCCCATAGTTCCCAACCTCTCATATCACCAAATCCACTACCACCAAAACATCAATTCAATAATACATCACAAATGTCCCAACAACCAATGGATCCTACATTGCAAGCGCATGCCTTATCCTTACAACAAGCACAACAATCCTATCAACAAGCCATCCAACAATAGCAAGCAACTCTAGCAACACAACAATAGCAGTAACAACAACAAGCAACCCTGGCAGCAATACCAAATAAGGCACCCCTTAGCAGCACAACAAACAAGAGCAACAACAACAAGCAGTCTTAGTAGCACAAATACCAACAATAACATCGCTTCCACTGCTGTTAATAGCACAACAACATCGCCTCCATAAAGCAGCATTATAGCACAACAACAACAAATAGGCCCAACAACAACTCATGATACAACAAACAAACAACAAGCCTACATAGCTCAACAAAGTATTCCCAACAACAACAAAGTTCCTATTATAACCCTCAAAAAAACATTGTCAATACAAACACATTGGGAACATATACATCAACACCTCAATCACCTTCACAAAATCTCACACCACCATACACACCATACAACACCTTCTCATATCAAAACCCATCCATCATCTCACCATATGTTCCTCCACCAAACCTGCAAGATGATCTAGCATCACAACTTAAGGAATTGTCACAAAAAATACAGGACCTTTGAATGGGCAAGACAAACAATCCCCATACACAAAACCTATGTCCCTATCCATTTAATTGAAACATTGCAATGCTACTATTCCCTCCCAGCTTTGAAATCCCCAAATTTGATAAATACAAAGGGAGAGGAAGTCATGTGAATAATATCAAAGAATTTAACATCATGTGTATGGAGTTGTTTACATTGATTCTTATTTAATGTGCCTCTTCCCCCGAAGTTTAACAGGTCCTACCATGGATTGGTTTTCTCAACTACCTCTCGGTATCAAAAAATTTCAAGAAATTACCGATAAATTCATCAATCACTTCTATTTTAATCTTGACATGGACATAAGCCTAGAAGAGTTGTACACTCTCAGACAAAACAAAGGAGAAACTTTCGCTAATTTCTTACAACGGTGGAGACAAAGTGCTAGTAAGAGCAAATGGCCTCTTCGCAATGAACAACAAGTGGGAATTATCATAGAAAATCTACATCCAGATCTATCCTTCCACTTGAAAATGCAGTGAATCACATCTTATGACGAGCTTGTCTCTAGAGCCCTTAACATCAAGAGAGCTCTAATATCACAAGGAAATACCCAAGCTTACAAAGACAATCAAACATCAACTAGTTCAAATGACAAGCGTCGTGTCTGGGCTAAGAACAAAAATGTAACAAACGATGGTGTGGTAGATGCTAAGGTAGTCCTCAGTGCTTTTAGGCCAAAAAATAACCAAGTTGCTAACATTCAACCAATTGTGTAGCAAACAACACCCCCTCAGAACAATTAGATCAATAACACCAAATCACAACAAAGGCAAACCCCTAACAAGAACAACTATCCTAAACGCAAGTACACATAGTTATTGGAACCCATCACGACCATCATGAAGAAGTTGGTAGAGTCAAACTTGATAATGCTTCCCAACTTTGAAAACTACCAAGAACCACAAGAGAAACCATCTTGGTACAATAAGAACGATCCTTGTGACTTTCACAAAATCAAAGGACACAAAACAACAAAATACATGAGGCTCAAAAATATTATCCAAGACCTCATAGAGAAGGATACCATATCTGTCAAGGTACTAGCTGGGAATCAGGATCTTAAGATATACAAGAACCCTATACTAGATCATAGCAAAGGGAACAACAATGGAAAAGCTAAGGATTACACAATTGTGCAACATACCTATTCCAACATGGTTACTTCTTGTGATAGCATCATTACTGTTGTCAACATCAAAGGGCCTAGTGTGGAGTGTGGAGTCACCATGCAACGTGGAAAAATTATTGTCCAAGGAGTCTCATCTCAATCTAGGGCACAACCTACTTTTCTAGCATCCAATCCCAGCAAGTACAATCTCCTAGACCAACTTAAGAATACCCTTGCATAGATATCAATCTTAGAACTATTGAGGCTATCACCCGCACATAGGGAAATCTTAGAGAAATCTTTATCAAAGTCATATGTCCCTAAGGATATTGATACAGATCAGTTTCAAGCTATGGTGGGGCATATCACTAATCATCTTCTCACCTTCTCAGAACAATACCTACCATCACAACCATCTCGTAACTGCACTTTATACCTTGAGTTCATCATTCATAAGAATAAGGTCAAAAGAGTCTTAGTAGATGGAGGTGTTGGTCTAAACATTTTCACCCTTCAATTAATCAAGAACCTAGGATATTCATAGGATACTATTGAAAAAGCAAAGAGTACCACTATCAAAGCATATGATGACCAAGAGTGGGTATCACAAGGCATCATTGCATTACCCATCCAAGTAGGACCTATCATTGAAAAAACTACATGCCAAGTGTTATACCTTGATCTTCCCTATAACATCCTACTTGGTTGACCACGGATCCATGCCCTAAAAGTTGTAGCCTCGACCTATCATCAATGTGTAAAGTTTTCCTTTGAGGGCAGAGAAATTACCATCCATGGAGATCTTGAGCCTTTTTATTACTAGAAGAATCTTGAGGCCAAGTTCTATAAGATACCCCAAATACCCAAGAATGATGAAGGGCCTGCACCTTCTACCTCATTTGTTGACCCATCATCGCTTGCATCAACCTCAGAAATGAAAACACCCATTGTGCAGAACATTCCTAACACGAAAGTTGTGATCCAAGATGATGGTTGTGGAAATTATAAGCTAATGAAGAATACCTTTGTCTTAGGAGAGCTACCTCTTTCTCCTCAATCACATGGGAAACCCACACCTAGAAACAAAGAGCCCAAGACAATCAAGATGGTAGCTACTACCTTCAACAAGTGAGGGGATTTGAACCAAGAAGATATCAATGAGGAAGATGTCTCCAAACTACTCTATCAGGATGAACAAATTGTCCCCGTTCTTCCCATGGAAGATGATAAAAAAGACTTGCAACTAATGAAGGGAATGGGTTATAACAAGAATGAGAAGCTAGGATAGAATAATAATGGTTTGCTAGAACCCATTGTTCCTGAGAAACGACTAAAAATCTTGGCCTAGGTTGTACTACTAGCAAGGTCACCCTTATTGGCAAAGGTACTTCTGCTAAACAAGTTGAGGCTTCTTCTTGGTTACCAACATCATGTGATACTACCCTAGATGAAATTACCCTTGATGTTGCTGACCTATTTGAGAATAATTCCCTCTTCATGATATCCATAACATCCTTTTCTCTGAGAAATCAACTGATTGAAATATGCCTAGTATACCTGTAACTCATTGATTTGGACCAACAAGGAACATTGATTCTATATTTATTCAAAAACAATGAAGTGATCTCAGAATTCATGGGGCTCCGTGACAA
The DNA here is from genome assembly GCA_007258455.2 of Sequoia sempervirens. Lineage (NCBI taxonomy): Eukaryota > Viridiplantae > Streptophyta > Pinopsida > Cupressales > Cupressaceae > Sequoia > Sequoia sempervirens. Next base: position 27,304 of record VDFB02317777.1, on the reverse strand, counting down.
CTTACCATGGGTAGATCAAAAAGTTGTTTTTGGCACAGAGATAGACATAGGAGCATACTATGGGGTGACGATTGAATCCTTCATTCGCAAAATTGACAACATGCAACTAACTTGTAGATCTTTGAGTGAAAACCACATTGTGGCACTTTTTGATCCCAAAATAGTAAAAAGAAAGGATGCATCCAAGGGTGAAAACCTATTTGAGGTGCCCAAGGATGAGGGATTCAAAATCCCCCTTAGTGCAATACATCCAGAGAAATCAGTAGTCTTAGCAGAAAAGGCCACTCCAGTCAACATGGGAACAAAAGAAGGCCACTCCAAGATCACTTTCTATGCCAAATCCTTGTTGGATGAAGAACAAAAGAACATAGCAGCATTCTTGAAAGAGAAAAGAGCTAACTTTGCATGGTCATACAGAGATATGCCAGGTCTTGATCCAGAAGTGGTAGTACATCATCTAGCAGTCTATCTTGAAGCCAAACCAGTAAAGAAAAAGTTAAGGAAGATGCACCCTAAAATAGCACTCTTGGTCAAACTTGAGTTACAAGAGCTTCTTGATGGATTTATCTGACCAATAGATTATCCTGAGTGGGTTTCAAACTTGGTACCAGTCTCAAAACCCATTGGGGGCATCAAAATATGCATTGATTTTAGAGACTTAAACAAAGCATTTCTGAAGGATGATTTCCCTCTTCCTAACATCGACATCATAGTAGACTTAACAATTGGGCATGAAATTCTATCACTCATGGATGGTTTTCAAGCTATAATCAAATCATGATCACCAAGGAGGATCAACATAAAACTACATTCACTTGTCCATGGGGGACATATTGTTGGAACGTAATGTCATTTGGGCTAAATAATGCAAGAGAAACCTATCAGAGAGCAATGACCCTTATCTTTCATGACATGATCCACAAAATAGTTGAATATTACATGCATGATATTTTGGAAAAATCAAAGAAAAGGAGTGAGCACATACTTTTCTTAGAACCCATATTTGATAGGCTTGAAGAATACAAGGTACAACTAAATTCAAAAAAGTGTCTTTAGGGTTACATCAGGGAAGCTTCTCAGCTTTATCATCTCACAAAGAGGGATAAAAATTAATGCAACAAAAGTAAAAGCCATCCTAGACATGGAACCATCGCAAAAATTAAAGCAGATGAGAGGGTTACATGGAAGATTGTAGTCCATCAAAAGGTTCATAGCGCAACTATCAAACAAAATCCACCCTTTTTCACATCTTCTCCATAAAGGAATAACTTACAAGTGGGATGAGAAGTGCGAAAAATATTTCTAACAGATCAAGGACTATCTATTGACACCTCCAGTGCTCATGCCACCCATACCAAATAAACCATTGATCTTGTATATCTCAGCAACATCAGTGACATTAGGTGCTCTTCTAGCACAACATGATGAAAATGGGATGGAAAGAGCTATCTACTACATTAGCAGGACCTTATTAGGCTATTAAATGAACTATTCATCCATTGAGAAAGCCTGCTTAGCATTGGTTTTTGCTTCATAGAAATTCAGACACTACATGTCACATCAAATCAAACTCATTACAAAGATTGATCTATTGAAATACCTGTTATCCAAAGCAATTCTCACTGGGTGAATGGACAAATGGGTGATGATCTTAATAGAATTTGACATAGAGTATATAGAGCACAAGGAAATCAAAGGATAAGTGATCACAGACCAACTGGAGGAGGCACCTATCTATGTAGAGAAGCCACTGATATCTAAATTCCCTAATGAATCAGTGTTCCTAGGAAATCTCACAATTTGGTGGAAGATGTACTTTGATGGATGATTCACCCAACATGGATCAGGATCCGGTATTCTTTTCATTACCCCTTAAGGCGATTACATCCCAAATTCATACAGGCTATCATTTTCATGTACTAACAACATTGTTGAGTATGAAGCCCTAATCACAGGTCTACGAATAGTAGTTCAATGGAAGATACAAGAAATGAAAGTATATGGAGATTCACAACTGGTCATCAAGAAAGTCAACGACAACTATCAAACTAAGGACAACAAGCTTACTCCTTACAAGATGATGGTAGAGAGTCTCAAGTACCTTTTTATAGATATAAATTTTGAGCAGATTTCTTGCATGAACAACAGAGTAGCAAATGCTATGGCAACAATTGGGTCACTATTAGACATGCCAAACAACATCCTACAGTGTGACTTCTTGGTAGAACAACTTCTCGTACCAATTTTCAAAATCCCAGAATCAAAATTTGTGTGTGTCATTTTTGGTCCTAGATCCCTGTGGTATCATGAAATATTCACCTACCTAAGTAGAGGAACCCTCCCATCCGATATCACCTCAAACCTTAAAAAGACCTTGTTTTTTATTAAGGAAAAAATAGGTTTTGAAGGGACCCAAAACCCTTTACAAACCAAAAAACAAAGCTACAAAAAGGACAACCTCCAGCCAACCAAAAAAACCAGCCCCCAAGCAAGGCCCATCAAGATTTACAATTAGAACTTTTCCTATGGGAGCGAAGAGTCATGTCGAAAGAAGGCCTAGAGAATTTTTATTTCTTTCCCATAACAGTAGTCCAGCCTTCCACTTGCGTTGCCTTATCCTGCCAAGCCAACACACTTTTTGCCTGAAGATGACTGCTTGTAGCCACTATCTCGGTGATTTCAACATTATTCTTCTGTGCGGGCACAGACACATCAGAAAAGCCACCAGAAATGATAGTCGGAGCACTATCACCCGAAATGGTAGCCTAAGACCCAAACTCTCACTCTTTTGGGGTTTTCAGCTCGTGTTGCTTATGGTATCTTCAATTATCAAAACTATGTTGAGATTGTTTCTCAAAACAATGGTCAATGAATATGAAATGCAGTTTAAGTTGATGAAATAAATTAATGTTTCAACGATACCATTAACCATCAAAAAAGAAGATACCAGTATTGCTTGAAATGGATGGGGAGTTGAACCGAAATTATCAGCAAGTAATTTGTCACCAATAAAATGCTCATAAAATTTTGGCACCATCCAGTGTCAATAAACCAAAACCTCCATTATGATGGCTGGAATCTAGGAGTTAAAAAAAACCTTTGTTAAAAAGGCATCCTGATTCATGATCCTAAGCGATACCTTATACTGCTGAAGCATCGAGGGGACATTACTACAATGTCTTAACCAAGAGGAAGCCTTGACAGCTTTAATAGAAGTACATGATGGCATATGTGGCTCCCATTCTAGTGGTATGACTTTAGCTAAGAAATTGTTGAGGACAGGGTATTATTGGCCAACCATGGAAAGAGAAGCTCATTAGTATGTGTAGAAGTGTGTACAATGTCAATAGCATGGAGATTTGATTCATGCTCTAGCTCAAGAATTGCAACCAATAATCACACCTTGGCCTTTCTCGCAGTGGGGGCTTGACCTCATAGGAAATATTAGTCCAACCTCATCCAATGGCCACAAGTTTATCATAACATCCACTGAGTACTTTACCAAGTGGATCAAAGCCATTCCTATGACCTACATAACAGGGAAGCAAATTTCTAAGTTTATACTAAATTACCTAATCTGTCATTATGATGTTCCTCAAACCCTCATCTTAGACAACAAAACACCCTTCAAGAATAAGGATGTGAAAGAGCTATGTCAAAGATTCAACATCCAACACTAATTCTCTACCACGTATTATCCCCAAGGCAACGGTCAAGCTGAGGATGCAAACAAGACCATTCTGAAAATCCTAAAGAAAACAGTCAATGAAGTTGGTCGCGACTGGAATCTACAACTAATTCCCGCTCTTTGGGCCTACCAAACTAGTATCCACATGCCAACAGGTGCAACCCCTTTCTCCTTGATCTATGGATCAGAAGCCATTTTTCCTATTGAGGTTGAGCTCCCATCACTACGAGTGTCACTATAGAACCTGATCACTGATGAAGAGTACAAAGTATCTCGGTTGAATGAGCTAGAATTTTTGGATGAGCATCATCTTGATGCCCTCAATCACTTACAAGTATATCAAAACCTACTGAAATGAAGCTATAACAAGAAAATCAAATGTCAGTCTTTCTAGGTAGGGGATCTTGTCCTAAAGCAAAATAAGAAGAATCTTCCAAATCAGGACAGTAAAGGAAATTTTGAGCCTAACTGGTTGGGTCCCTTTGTTATCACAACAAGCTATGGATCAAGAGCATATCAATTGTCAACATCTGAAGGTGAACCCTTGCAGGAACCAACCAACAACTTGTATCTTAAAAAGTTTTATGCCTAGTCTTGAAGGGTGTAAATCTCAAAATACAAAAAATGAGAAAAATGAGAAAAAGGATTGAAAATAGTAAAGAAAAACAGTCGTCCTCCAGTGAAAACCACTTTGGTGGCACTTTGGGCAAGTACCTTGGTGAAAACCTGGCAAACAGGCACCTTGCATAAATAAAGCACCTCCATCTATCTTGGGCTCTTTATCCTATTGTTCCATCCATCGCATCATCCATCCTATTTATTCCATCACCCATCCGCGTCCTTATCATAGCTTTATTTGTGAAGTATCCCATCCCCTTAGTAATAATTGGCATATTCCAAAGGTTAGTTTGTCCTTCCTATATTGAGGTAGTCTATCATTTCACGTTGGGGGCAATTCATTATGGATCAGATCAGGTTCTTGTATATCCTAAGGTTATTGGAAATCACAATTCGAAAAAACCAAAAACATTCATAAAATCTCATCAAAATCCAAAAACATCTAAATCCTGTATAGCTAAAATCCAAAAAAAATCCTAAAATCTCATCAAAATCCAAAAACATCCAAATTTCATGTACAGCTAAAATCCAAAAATATTCGTAAATTGTAAAGGAAAAATCCAAAACATCCAAAACACATCAAAAATCCCTAAAAAGGTCAAACATCAAAAATTCAAAAATAGAACCTTGTTGAACTACAAGTCTTTGAGCTTGAATGTAGGCAAGGCCATCATTGATGTTCCCTTGAGACACCCTAGGTCAATCCTTTACGATTTTGTCATAATAAACTACATTGAGTCAATCGAACTACGTGGTCTCTACATGTATAACGTAGGAAAGGATCATCTTTGATCAGCCCCCGAGGCCCCTAGGATAGGTCTTTTAGGTTAGGTTCTTGGTCAAAACTCATATAATCCCTAAACATTCAAATATCAGAAAATCCCTAAACATTCAAATATCGGAAAATCCCAAAACATTCAGATAACAGAAAACACAAAAACATTGGAAAACCTTGAAAAACCCTAAACAACCTCAAATAATCGAAAACCAAAACATCCACATAAACTTTCAAAAAGACCAAAAACAACCTCATAAATATTTTCAAAATACCAAAAACATTGAAATATTCTAGAAAATCCAAAACAATCCATCCCATTTCGCTTTCACTTGCAATAAACTTTCATCCATAATAAATCGATCATCACCTTCAACCTTTGGAAAAACAAATAGAAAGCAAGTATCGCAAGTCAAAAAGTGAGAACCTAAGTGTCAAAATCTAAAGTTGAGATCATAGGTAAATGAGTCAATGAAGTTTGTATCAACGACTTATAAAACATTTCATCCTAATAAATATAAAATATCTCATCCTAATCAAAACATCTGATCAACATGTCCTAGGATGAATCCTTCCTACGATGGGGTATCAGTATTAGAAATCACCTTAGCTATATTAAACTGGCAAGAGATATGGATAACATTCATTGTTTGTATTTGATATTTTCTTATGATTTATCTTAATGACCCATTCTAAGGACCTCTCGATGATGCCTACCAAAACAATTTAGAAAGAAAGGAATGGGGCATCGATCATTATCTTTCATTTTTTGTGCTTGTGGGTATTCTTGTAAAATAATCTTGGCACATACTTGCTTAGTTATGTGTAGGAAAGTTATTTGGAGTACATTGTTGGCTATTGCATATGCTTTGATCTGATATATTCTAAGCTTCTAACTTACATTCCAACAAGGTTTCCATATGTCAAGGTGTGAAAAAGAACTATCTTATATGTTTGCAGAGTCAAAGCCCATTACACTAGATACAACACCATCCTGGTTATCAATACCTTGATGCATCGTGTCTATGTGTTATATCAAAAAATAAGGAATGACGAAAAATCCCAATCCCAAGATATGAGAAAATCATCATCATCATGCATTTCTCATCACCTTCTCTAATAAAGTCTCGGTGGATCATAGACTTGTTGGATTTTTTGAAGCAATCATCAAAATTAATGGTTAATCATCGTGTTTCTTCTATCTTCTCTCCATGCTAACCTAGTATCATGAAAGTCAACAAAAATATCATCAATGCATCCATCTTACATCCACAAATCGTTAGCATGCATACATCACGGCATAATCATAGCATATCATAAAAAATCCATCTGGCATCATCATTCTCATTTAAGTTGTGATGAATGATCTAGATTTGTTATTCTAAGAATCTTAAATCATTACATCACATATCATATATATTGCATTGACATAGCATGAACATCGACATTATCCATCCATACATCCATATGCATCACATCATCACATCATAAATTGTATAGAAAAGTACACAAAAAAAGAAATGCATCCATCCATATCATACTGCATAAGCATAAGCATAAATATCGCATCACATCATATCATATGCATCCATGCATTGATAAAGCATGAAATAAAAGATCACATATTGAATCTAAATCATCTCATATATATCAAAAAATGGTGAATGTCATGATACACTATCTGAGTCAATGTATGTATATCGATCAAAAATACAATATCCATGAGGCTATCAAAAAGGAGCCCATGAGTGTATATCTGAGTAAAGAATCAAGAAATAATCAAAAAGTGTTTGTATGCACAAGCTAGTCCTGATGGCTGCTCCCCTCACCAAGTTGTCTCTCTGGCTGATCCTCAGCCCTAGGATGTGCCCCACTTCTTTGAGAGTAATCTGGTTGTCTAAGTGCATGTGATGATAGTGCATTCGGTAGTAGGCTACCTCAGTCATAGCCTCTCTATACAATCTAGCAGACACTGTCCACACTTGGGCTTCAGCTATCATGGTCTCTAGCTACTGGCATGGTCTGACCTCCTGTCCCAACTGCATCTCAACAGTCTACCTGAGCTGTCACACATGGTCTCTCTCCATCAGGATAACTGTAATTACTTCTGTTTAATCTCTCCTGTAGCAGACCACAACATGCTACAATTCATCCTCTCTCACTCAGAATCATTACCTCAGATTCCAGAACTACTGATCTAACTGGACAGTGGTGGTTGTACTGTTGATTTCTGAACCTGTTATTGCTGAATTGATAGCTTCCATATGGATAACATGCCCTAGTGGTGCCTGTGACCTATCCATCCCGCTAACTTAATATCCCTGGCTATCCTATCCTCTACTCCTCTGTCCTCTACTCCATGCATAATTCCCTCCCTCTGATCTCCCTCATGGAGGTGCACTTGGCTGGATTTGTCAATCAAAGAGGGGTGTGAACCATGCACTCTCTCTCATGCAGCAAAGTGGCCATCTGAGGCCCTCCACCTATCCCCACTGTTATGCCTATGGTCGAAGTAACTACCTTCTCTGAAATCCTTCTACAAACTCCTGGTGGGAATGGGACTCCAGGACCCTACAATGTTGACTCTGTTGGATCCAGCAAAGATGGTGGGTGTATGCATCATTGGGCTCATCCCATTGTTACAAACCATTCTCACAACACCATCAAGTGATAATTTCCAATGATGGTATGCTCTCGACCCTACATGTGTCAGGTCTTCCAAGTGAAGAAAATTTGTTGCACATCATCATACCCTGTTGGCATCTAAAGCCAGGGTCACCATCTAAAAACTTTCATATCATCGATGACCCTGCGCCAGTAGGGAATTCCAAGCTGCCCTGTATGTTGTAGTGTGATGGAACCCCTGTACCTCGAAACAAATAGATTGTCTAGCTCTACGTCTACCATTTGAACAATCAGTCGTAGCACAACAATGTGCTCCTAGGCCCAAATGTGGAGTAGGGTGACCCATGTTCCAATTGCCCTGCCATCACAGTATACGAAATCATGCATATCATGGTATAAGGAAGCTAGAATCACTAGCCCCCATGCATATTGAGTCCTCTGAAACAACATCTTATGCCAAGCCAAGCCCCATCCTGAACTAAATCCTCTACTCCGTCGATTTGGAGCAATCAAGCCTGAGATAATCACTGCAAAAATCAATCTAAAAGTAGGAAGCTGACCTCTGTACATCTCGAGCTCAATCTATGAAGTGACTAGAACAATGTCCTCCTGGTCCATCACCTCATGGCACACATTGTAGTTTCCATCAACATCATGTATCACGTGCTCATCATGTATCGGCAAATGCAATATTTGCCATATATCCTCTAGCATAATTGTCACCTCACCGATAAAGGTGGAACGACGAGGTCTTGTTGTGTCATCACTTGCATAATGTTGTCATCATCACCAAATGTGTCCGGAAGATGGGCATATACGCAATGTACCATAGACCAATCTCCCCCAAGTGCTCCTATCACAACTCAGATAAATCACCAAGTTTGGACACAATTGTGGGTTGGTGCTTGTGGGACATCAAAGGTGGGATAACCTCCTACACCCATGAAGCCCACGACATAAAAAAATTTGAAAAATTTGGCTAAGTTTGGAGTTTTCATCCCCAAAATGACAATAGTGAACTGCTATTTACGATAGCGTTGCTATAACTCAAATTCCAAACTACAATTCCCAAGGAATTTAAATTGAAAATCACAAGTTATGTCGCTAAACACATATGTATCGCAATTTAACTTTGGCCAAACCCTAACTCTAATTCTCAAATCAAAAGGATGCTTGGAACACAGATGGATGAGTTGATGACCCAAAACTCAATCAATCAGAACAAATGCAAGTCACATACATGAAATTTTAATAGTAACAACATTCTCAAAATATTGTCACTGGGAGTTGCATGCCACAAAGTTTAGCCTCAAGAGTGAGAATGTACAAAAATCAAAATTCCCAAATCAGTTTCAATTCACACTAGGGTCTCAGTAGTCTGGAAGTTTGATCTGAAATGGCCATGAGCACTCCCACAGCAGCTCTCACCAAAGGGTCCTGAGTCAAAATTCTGGAGAAATCCTAGTTGTGTGAATGTACAATGAATTGAAAGTATTTTCCTCTGCCTATTTATGCTTGTAAAATTAGGTTTTGTCCCAATTTAACCATGAAGCTAGGTTTTTTCATCATTTTCATGAATTTTTCCAAACTAAACCTTATTTTGCATCATTTTTCGTGTTTTTGGCATGTTTTTTGCATCTCGAAGCCTTTTTGGCCCCTTGGGGCAGCTTTTCACCTTTGTCGAGAAATCAACCCAGAAAAATTCAAATTTTATGCCCATTTTCTGAGGGGCGGGGAACTAGTTTATTCCTTCATCACATAATCAATTTTAAAAAATATATATTTTTGATTTAAGCAAGAGTTTCATCCAAGGAGACGGCTTTTTGAACCAAAGAGGTACTCTGCCTGAAGAGGGTGAATTTTGAAAATGGTCTCAACTGTATCATACACTCAACTGTATAATAACATCATTCTCTTGAAACCATCCTTTTTTCCCAACTAATAAATATCCTAGCCAATTATCTAATTTGCATCATTCATTCATTAACCTTTATTAATTTAATCGATGACCCAATTTCTATGCTAAATACTTCTGGCCCTGTATTAAACACAATAAATGAACTATTTAATCTAGTGAATTCCTAATTCTTTCATTTAATTAAATAACTAAGTTATTTAATTAAATGTCATTCTATTCTTCCTCAATTCCATTAAATTTCATTTTATTTAACACGTAGATCTAATTTTCTAAACTTCATTTAATTGCATAATTAATATTGTTTAATTATCAATTAACTTAATTACTCCCCACTTCAAGGGATATTCTCCTTTACATTCCTCCGTGTGAAATATCTTTCCTTTGCACAATTTAATTTGGTTTTAATTAACTAAATTATTCTTTTTCCTCACCCATGAGAATATTCCAAAGAACATTCTCTCTCCTCACTCATTTTAGAAGGAATATTCTTTCAACAACCCTATTTTGAGAAAGTTAACTTGTGACCTCTTGTGCAAGTTAACTTATGACCTCTTGGACAAGTTGAAAGCGTGTTTGTTTGAGGGAATGATAACCCTTGATTAAATCTCATCTTGCATTCTCATATGTTGATGAGAAAAAATGATCCATGCCTCCAAATTCTTCCATTCTTGACCATTGATTAACCTTTTTAATCTCAACCCTTCATTTTTTTTATTTGCTTTCCTATAAATAAAGCACTATTTGGAGACAAATGGATCCATCTTTTCAAAGAAAACTTATGCTGTTGAAATCACTCACACTCACACTCATATTTAGAACACATTCAACATCTTTTAGTTCATTTTAGTTGCATTAATTAGCTTTAGCTTCTATTAATAGCTTCCATGATCACATAATGCATTCATTTAGCTTGTTTAATTAATTAGGGTTTGGATCTTTTAGGTTGGAATCCATTTAGAATTAGCTTAGCATTTGTATATCCTCATCATTCAACATAAAATCATGTTTAATTAGCTTACATCATGCTCATTTAGATTAAAATCATGTTTTCATACACATATCACAACCGTTCCATCATTTTTCTTCAATAAAACTGACTGGGGCAAGCTCATTTATCCATAGGATTAGGAAAGGTCGCCATTCCACATCAACGCGACACCACTCTTACAACGGGATAAGTTTCAGATGGATTAGAGTAGATATTTAAATACTTTTTTAGTTTAGAATGCTAAGTTTTGATAAATGTTTCGTTTAACTTTCATTTGAATGATCTTGTTGATATTTGGCGTTAGTGGCTTCATTATGCTTTGATTCTTCATGGATCAAGTGTAATCGGCCAATACTAATCCATCTGATCACACCTGCTATGGTGAATGTTGCTAGAAGAATGGATGAAATGTTGGAGATGATGCACGAGATGCGAGTTAGGTTAGATGTTGTTGAAGAAGATCAAAGGTGAGGAATAAACCCTAGACAAAATGATGAAAGTGGTTATGAAGCAGAACATGCAAATCAATTTATAAAAACCCTAGATGATGAAGATGTAGAATCAGATCAAGTCAAGATGTTGAAAGCAATCTCAAATATTTACAAGTGACCTAGAGTTGAAATTCAAAATTATGCGAGAAATTTGAATCCTGAAGAGTTGATTGATTGGATAAATGAAATGGAATGATATTTTGAATATGAAGAAATTGAAGATTCAGAAAGAGCCAGATTTGTGAAAGCCAAGTTGAAAGGTCATGTTGCATTATGGTGGAAAGAAGTTCAATTGGATAGAAATAGAAGAGGTAAGGAAAGAATCATCAAATGGGATAGAATGGTGACAAAGTTGAAGAATCAATTCATACCATCAGAATATGAACTAGAATTATTGAAGAGATTACAGAACCTGAGACAAAAAGAAAGATTTGTGAAGGAGTAAACTGAAGAATTCTACAAGATGATAAATAGAATGGGTCATAGTGAAGCCATCAAAGAAAAGGTTGCAAGATATATCAATGGAATAAGAACAAGCATTCAAGAGGAATTGAGTATGGTAAAGATGAGATATGTTGAAGAAGCATACGACCAGTTTGCATTGAAGGTTGAAGAAAAGTTGAACAAGAAGTTTTAACAAAGGAAGAAAAGTGCAAGAGGAAGATTTCAAAAGAGCGGAATTCAATCCATAGAAGACCATATGTGGAGAAAAACAAAGATACAAAACCCTACTAGAGTGAAGAAAAGGATGCTAGATCTTATCATAGAGGAAGAGAATATAGAAATTTCTACCACAATAGCAAAGGAGGTCATCATTCTTACCGCAATGTTGGATACCAGAGAGATGAAGGGAGATCTAAGAGAAGGCCATTCATAGGAACCCATTTCAAGTGTAGAGGTGAAGGACATAGGGTATTTGAGTGTCATCAAGGAAGTACCAAAAAGAAACCTGAAACTACCAGAAGAGTAGCTTATGTGGAGGAAGAAAATGTTGGATCCCATAATTTAGTTGGGAAACCTAAGAAAGGTGAATCATTTGTGATGAGAAGAGCATTTATGCATAAGGAAGTGATTGAGGAACCACCGCAGAGGAAAAGTCTATTCAAAACAAGATGTAAGTCTAAAGGAAAGGTATGCAAAGTTATCATTGATAATGGTAGTATTGATAATCTATTTTCAAAGGATATGGTAACAAAAATGAATTTTAAGATATTGAAACATCCAAACCCCTATAAGATAGCATGGATTCAAGATGAGCATAAGATACAGGTGAACGAACGATGTTTGGTGAAATTTCATATTGGGTCATATAGGGATGAAGTATTATGTGATATTATGCCTATGGATGCATGCCATTTACTATTAGGGAGACCATGGAAATATGATAAGAAAGTTATTCATGATAGAATAAGAAATACTTGCATTGTGACATCAAATGGAAAGAGAAACAAGTTGATGCCTTTGGAAAAAGAGAAGGTTGAATTTTGTGGCACTGCTAGACTATGTTTGGTAGATGGAAGGAAATTTCTTGATGGATTAAGACATGATAACATGTGTTTTGTATTGATTCCAAATAGAGGAAATAGTCTAGAGATAGCAAAGAATGAGGATCTACCACAAAAAGAAGTTGCAGAATTATTGACAGAGTATGAAGATATCGTGTCAGAGAATGTACTAGAGGGATTATCACATATCTGGAGTATCAATCATCATATAGATTTCATATCAGGAGAATTTTTTTCAAATCAAGTAGCACATAGAATGACACCACTAGAGAATACAGAGTTGAACTGATAGATACAAGAGTTGTTGAGGAAATGATTGATCAAAAAAAGTTTGAGCCCATGTGCAGTACCTGATGTACTTGCACCAAAGAAATATGGAGAGTGGAGAATGTGTATGGATTCAAGATAAATCAATAAGATCACTATCAAGTATAGATTCTCATTTCCAAGGATGGATGACATTATGGATTGTTTGAGTGGAGCAAGGTATTTTACAAAGATTGATCTCAAGAGTGGATATCATCGTATCAGAATCAAAGAAGGAGATGAATGTAAGACTTCATTTAAAACTAATGAAGGATTGTATGAATGGTTAGTGATTCCTTTTGCATTGACTAATGCATCAAGCACTTTCATGAGATTGATGAATGAGGTATTAAATAAATTCTTTGGTAAGTTTGTCATTGTTTACTTGGATGATATTTTGGTTTTCAGTAAGACTAGAGAAGAACATTTGTTACACATCCAAAAAGTATTATAGAGGTTGAGAGAAGAGAAATTTTTGATTAATGTCAAGAAGCGTAGTTTCATGAAGAAAGAGTTTGTATATCTGGGATTTGTTATTTGTACAAAAGGATTGAACATGGATTCAGAGAAAGTGTTCAAAAGCAATTTTGGATTGGTCTACACCGGTGAACATTGGAGAAGTGAGAACATTTCATGGATTAGCTAGTTTCTACCAAAATTTTATCAAGAGTTTCAGTAGTGTTTGTAACCCCATGGCAAAGACAATGAGAGGAGACAAGAAAGGTTTTAAGTGGACATTCAAAGCACAAAAGAGTTTTGAATTATTCAAGGAAAAGGTGACAGAGTAGCGATTATTAGCATTTTTGTATTTTGACAGAGTGTTACAAGTTGATTGTGATGCAAGTGGATATGGAATTGGAGAAGAGTTGAGTCAAGAAGGAAGACCTATAGCTTATTTTAGTGATAAGTTGAATCATGCCAGAAGAAGATACTCAATTTATGATTAGGAATTCTATGCCATAATTCAAGCTTTGAAGAAGTGGAGAAATTACTTGTTTCCTAAGGAATTTGTGTTGTATACAGATCATCATGTTTTTCAGTACCTAAATAGTCAAGGAAATTTGAATCAGAGACATATGAGATTGGTTGAATTCTTATAGAGTTATACATTTGTGTTGAAGCATAGGAGTGGCAAGTCAAACAAGGTTGTATTTGCATTGAGTAGAAGGAGGAATTTGCTGACAGAGATGAGAGTGCAAGTATTGGGATTTGAGGAGTTAAAGCATATGTATGAATATTATGCAAATTTTGGTGAAGCTTGGAGAGCATGTAAAGAACCAGTTGTGATAGACCAAAGCCAATGGTTTGATTATTTTATTCAAGAAGGTATGTTATTTATGGGAAAACGCTTGTGTTTCCTAAAGAGTTCAATGAGGGAGATTTTGATTAAGGAAAAGCATAGTGGAGGCTTAGCAAGACATTTTGGAGTGGATAAGATAGTAGCGTTGGTAAGTGAACATTATTTTTTGGTCGTAGATAAATAAAGATGAAAGGAAGTATGTTTAAAGTTTCAGAATTTGTCAAGTTGCAAAAGGGAGTAGTCAAAATACGGGATTTTACAAACCTGATAGTACCGGAGAGACCTTGGGAAGATTTGAGAATGGATTTCATTTTCGGATTTCCAAGGACACAAAGAGGTTATAATTATATTATCATTGTACTGGAAATATTTTCTAAAATGGCACATTTTATTCCTTGTAAGAAGACTAATGATGTTATGCATGTTGTTGACTTATTCTTCAAAGAGATTGTGAGATTGCATGGATTATCTAAGAGTATTGTTTCAAACTGAGATACCAAATTCATTGGATACATTTGGAGGACATTGTGGAAGAAGATGAAGATAGATTTGAAGTTTAGTTCATCATATCACCCACAAACGGATGGAAAAATCGAGGTAGTGAACAAAATTTTGGGTCATTTTTTGAGTTGTTTGGTTGGAGATAAGGCAATAAGCTGGGATATAGTTTTACCATAGGTAGAGTTTGCATACAATAATTCAGTGAACTAGAGTACAGGGAAGACACTATTTCATATTGTTATTGAAGTAAGTCCTATAGGAGTTTCAGAGTTAAGGGACATCAGTATGGAGGATAAAAGGAGTGCAGAGGTAGAAGAATTTGTAGATTTTATGGAGACATTGCATAATTAGGTCCAAAAGCATTTAGAAGACATGAATGATAAGTATAAGGAGAAGGAAAATGAGCACCAGAGACATAAGGAATTTTTTGTTGGAGATGAAGTGATGGTATACTTGAGGAAGGAAAGATTCCTAGTTGGTACATACAATAAGTTGAAGATGAGGAAGTTTGGACTGTGTAAGATACTTAGGAAGTTTGATTCTAGAAATGCATATGAAGTGGAGTTATCAGAGACATTAGGTATATCACCTATTTTCAATGTTGCAGACATATATAAGTTTCATGAAGGAAAATCAAGTGGTAATAGTGATGAATTCGATTCAAAGGAGTAGTTACCACATCAAGAGTCTGAGGAGATTAAGCAAATTTTGGATACTAGAACTAGATGAAGCACTAGGAACAAGCAGCACAAATAATATCTTGTGAAGTGGAAAGGAAGACCGGTGGAGGATTGATCATGCATTTCTTAGACTAAGGTGGATTGTCTTAGTTCTCCCTCTTAGTCTTGGAAAGTGAAGGAATCGCTTTTCTTCCAACCCTAGGTGTCTAATGTAGGAGCATCCCTGGTTGTAAAGCAATCCTATATCAACCAAAAATGGTTCTTTTCTTGCATTGCATTCAATAGAAATTTCAGTAGTTTATTCTATATTTTATCACATTGTTGTTTCTCAGTATGCAAAGCAGGATATAGCATCTACACATTGACACCTAACACATATCCAAATTTCAAATAATTTTCATTTGTCTATCAGAATTTATCGCTCGCAAAACTTCACTATGTTACCAGTCAGAGCATTTGGGCCTACCCTAGTTCAAATTCCTTAGTGCAGACCTATTCCAGATCATGCAGAGACTAATTGGACATCATACAAGCATCTTGGGTTTGTTGGGACTTATCTTGAAGATTCAAAATTTAATTCATTTTGTGTGCAGTTAAATCTTCATATCTTGAGGCCAACATTCATATATTAGGTTATTAACCCTTATGGATGACATAGATCTAAATTGGAGCTTGAGGAGCATATGTATAAGCATTTATAATCATTTAGGATTCATTCAAATTAGTTAGAGATCAGTTATTTTTTCATGATTAGATAGATTCAATACATTTTCGCACTAACCCTTCGTGGGAAAGTAATAATGCCTATTGGCCAAATGTATTGTTGAAAGCCCTTGTGGCAGACTTGTGAGCCCTAGATATTTTCCTATGAGGCATATGTTGCATGTATGATTATCAATTCAATGAAGTTTCATGTTTGCATATCAATTTTTTGTGTTGTTTATGTTGTGTTGACTCAGTATTGCACAATTCAGACTTTTCCTTCTAGAACCCTCTTATCGTGACTGCACCAGATACTTGTCATGGAATTGAATTATTATGATCTAGAGCCAATATTATTGCAATGTGAATTTTGAAACTCCTTCCATATGTCCAGACACTTTGCGATGTTTTTGTGTTGGGGTAGGTATTGTTATGTGCCTAGTTGCAACAAGGTAGGCCTTAATTCTTCAAACTTAGTGTGATCAATTTTTGTGAGGGGTACATGGATGTATTTCTAGATATCTACTATGTATATAACATCCATGGGTATGTTTGAGAATGCCCCTACTAGGTTGGTCTCCATTGATTTGTGTGGGAACATTTTATATTTTGGCCTAGGCTTCTAAGAAATATCAATGAGGGTGGATGCAACCATTTTTAAGAGCTAAAATTTTGTAGTGGACTAATAAATTGCTTAGGGTTTGGCACAAAGTAGGTTGAATGCATGAGCTTAACTGTAGACACATAAAATGTACTGATTGATGCTACACATCTGATCCTGATTTTACTAACACCATTTCATCCTAAATCATCCCTCAGTCTAACCATTTAATCGAATACTATTATTTGATTAAATTCATCAATTTTTCTCTCTTAATTAAATAAGTCATTTATCTAATTAATTCTTTCTCTTTTGTTAATTGAATTAATTAGTCTAATTTAATTAACTTTGTATCTCTATTTAATTAAATAATTCATTTTGATTTAATTAAATCTCTAAAGTCATCTTATTAAATTGAATAAATTAAACCTTATTTGATTTAATCTAGCATCATCCCCTTTAGTTAAATAAATCAAAATATTTATTTAACTAGGTCTAAATCATTTTCCTCTCATTTTGATTTAAATCAATCCTAAAATCTAAGTCAAAATTGTCAAATCACCTAATCTCATCTCATTTAATCAAATCCTGATTAAATCTAATCATAATCCATGTCTCATCCTCTAGCTTTTTCCACTTGCACATGAAAATACATTTAATTCATTTATCAAATCTCTATTTTCTCTCAACTTGGCATCTTTAGAAAATATTCTTCCAAATTTTAAATCCCTCCAAGTGGACTTTGTCCTTCCAACAAGACATTTATTTCATCTTACAAGTCCTTTTGCATTGAGCCAAGTGGTCATTACTCCATTTGACTCTCCCTCCACCTTGTCATTTCATTATTTTCAAATTCCACCTAATTGCATTTATGGGCACATTCATCAAAATGTACACATCCTTGGCCCATTCATCTCTTGACAAGTGGAATTTTTCCATTGGTTGAAAGTTAGTCCCACATTGCTTCATTTTGGGCATTTTTCCATCTTGTCTTTCTATAAATAAGAGGTTTCTCTCCTCATTTGATCATCCACAATTTGAGAAAACTTATTATACTCAATTTAATCTTCAAGCATCATCATTTTCATCTATTTTATCAAATTCTTAGCTAGGTTATGTAGGTTTTTCATCATGGAGCACATTTGAGTCTTCAACAAAGTGGATCACTCTTCATCACTCATCAACATTGCATCATTGGAGTTGGGAAAGGGCCAATTTTCACATCAAATTGGCACCAATTCCCCCATGGGATCAAGAGTTTGCATGTTTAATTAGGATTTCATTGTTTTCTTATTGTGTTCTTCATTTTATTTCCTAGTTTGAGCATTGCTAATGGATTTCATGGGGAATCTTAATTATCACTTTCATTTTGATCTAACTATGTGTTCATTTATTGTGTTTTGTAG
Organism: Sequoia sempervirens; assembly: GCA_007258455.2. Taxonomy (NCBI): domain Eukaryota; kingdom Viridiplantae; phylum Streptophyta; class Pinopsida; order Cupressales; family Cupressaceae; genus Sequoia; species Sequoia sempervirens. The sequence continues at coordinate 9,200 of VDFB02317777.1, read as the reverse complement.
GTATTAGGATTGGGGTTCTAGATTTGGCACTAGAAGGAGGGAAAATCTCAAGTTTAAATCACGTTTTTATAAAAAAAATCCATGCTTTTTCCATTTTTGTGTGTCTACAGGGAACTGCACCGCTATCAGTCTAGCGTTGACATACAAAACCGCTAACATTCCAATGTCACCATATAGCACCGCTTCAAACTTTAAACCACGTCACTTTGTCTTTCCCACCCATAATTCAAAAGTTCTAACTCCGTCGCTAGGTCAATTTGAGGTCGCTGACTTTTTACAACTCCAAACTGCACTGTTGGGTAAAATTTTGACACAATCATGCTCTCTGTTTTGCCGCAGAGCACCGCTTGCAAAATTAGTGGTGCCATATAGCACTGCTAGGTCCTTTAAACTGCACCGCCTATGTAGACTCCACCGTTGAAGTGAAGTAAAAGTGAAATTTTAGTTTTTTATAACATGTTCTTTTCTAAATTTGATCATTTGAGTTATTAATTACCTTCATGACCTCTGTTTTGCAGTTCTAACTAGTTTTTGTAGGTTGGATTAATCAAAGGTGGAGAAAAGAAACTTAGTGGAAGTTTCACAATGACATCATCATCTCATGATATCAAGTGTTTTTTATCACTTTAGTGTTTGTTGAACACTCTTAGAGAATTCATAATCTCTCTTAAGGATTTTTTTCTTTTCATGCTCTTAGGTCATACTAAATTTCTTTTGGGCTCTAAAAAGAACACTACAAAGGCTTTCAATTTTTTCTACAAAGGGCTTAAAAAGAAATTTAGGAAAAACTCACTAGATTTGGTTTGAGGATTAACAATTGAACAAGGAAATCTCCATATTTCATTTTTGGTGCTCTAAAAAGAATCAAATCATTGCTTTGTGGATTTAAAATGAACAAGTGTTTCTTTGTTTTTTAATTGCTTACCCAAAGTAATACCATCGAAAAGATGTATATGCTTCTCTCGTGTCTCACGACAATCTTGAGAATCAAAAGGATTTTTGGTGGTCTTAAGTTGGGTAAAGTAATTGCCTCCACATTTCATTTGGGATTAAAATTGAACACATCTTGCGAGTGTGAGTGGAACATATTGCGTGTGTTCTCTCTTTGTTTCTCAACAAATATCAATCGAACTACATATATGTTTGCTTGCTTTTGTTTATCTTAGAGGGCCTACCTTTTGGGAAAAATTAATCACCTAATGGAACGACCCAACCGAAAACACACTAAAGACAAGTTACTTCCAAGCGGTATATAAGTGTGGGTTCTTGTTGAAAGGAAAGAATCATGATGGTCATCCCGACGAGAAGGGAAGCAATGGTCTCTCACTGAATGGGTGATCCCCCATGAACGGAAAGTCTGTATTAAAACCCTTGTTTAGAAAAGGCCAAAATCCTTGATCTATTTGTTGGTGCAAGAACAGTCATTCTGAAGCTGCCCCACACATTTACAGCTTTTAGTATAAATGTAAAGTATGCCATGGGATTTTCATGGGTATTGATGCTTGGCTGCCCCGTATAAGTGAGTGTCATGGAGGGGAGCCAGTGGGGTCAAGCATCTAACCATTCGCTAAAAGTAGACATAGCTAGACTTTTCCAAGTGGGGATTCAACAAATATAGTCTTTCATATCCATAGGATTGTGCATGTTCTTGGAAACAAAACACTTTGCTTGTTCATAAAAATTTGGAAACAAACATTCAACATTATCATCAAAACTTCAAAATCTTTAGGAGGCAAATATTTTTGACAAGATTCATGTGTTATTGCTTTCCCTTGGGATTCTATCCTTAGAGGTTTCTAAACACTTGGGTTTATATCTCAATTTGCTTGCTAAAGTCAACAATATGTAACTTTTTCCTTGATTTCATCAAAGTTCCACATAATGTACTTTGTGGGATAAGAAGTTAAGACATTGGACATCTAGTTTCAAAAGCTAATCAAGAATTGTTTGTGGTAAAAAGAAGTCACTAAGCAAAGCTAAGAACAATTGGACCCCACACATGTGTCTCAAATGATTTCACGAAAGATCAAAATCCGGAAACCAAAGTCAAAAGCTCTTAGTCCAAAAGAACATCAAAAGCGTCTCTCAACGCTCTACGAATTCAGACGAAGATTACTTTTCAACTTTTACAGAAGAGCTTCAAGAAACAATCCTAGTTTGTACTCATTCTATTATTGTCAAAATCCAAATCTTTTTTGGGAATTTGAGCATCTTATTTAGAGTAAAGTGTGTTCTTCAAAACTGAGGTCTTGTAAACAAGAGTCCTTTTAGGTACACATAGGATCAAAATCAAAACCTTCATCCATCTTTCAAACATCAACCAAAATCGTCTCACCAACAACTCTTGAAAATCTTAAAATCATCCTTCATGCTAGACTTTTTGGAAAATCCATGAATCAAAATCCTTGAATCAAATCATCTTGTTTAGCTAGGTATATGTAGATTCATCCTTCTCCATATGCTTAGTTGAATTATCATCTTGTTTGGTTAGGTGTGGATAGATGCATCCTTCTCCCTACACTTAGTCAAATTATCCTCTTGTGAGCAAGTCCATCCCATAGATAACATCCAACATCTTGGGATCTATTTGTTCATTATCCAAAATCAAAGCAACCCAAAAACCAAATCAAGGTCAAAAAAATCAAAATCCAAAAATCCAAGAATCCAAGAAATTCCCAAAATTATAGCATCCCCTCAAGAGCTTCTAAGAGTTCCACCATCCATTTCATTCATCTTTCATACACTTCATCATTTCACCTTTGATCCTTAATCATCCTAGATCTTCTCTTTTGAACCTCATTTTATGGTTCAAAATAGATCTCAACACAAGAGGAACATGGAAGCCAACAAAGAAACATCCACTTCAAGTGATCTAAGTCAAACCAATTCTGAAATAAATCTCGTTGGATCAATCAATCCTCTAACTAACTTTCCTTCATCATCACAAAATCACAAAATCCCGAGAATCATAGAATTATCAACATCATGATGAGACTCAATCCTTCACTATACATGCTTGAATTAGCAAAACAAGGGGCTAAACTCCCTTTCAATTTCGATGTAAGTACCATTGTGGAACCGTCTTTTGGGGTCATGCCTCTAATTTCATCCATGCCCCCAATCTCATCTACACCTCCATTCCAAAGCATCACTCAACTCATCCCCCCAATTTCATCCATTGTTCCAACTCAACCCATTGTTAACAAGGGAAGCGCATTTCTCAATGCACTACAAACACACCCCCTCATGAACAATCAAGATTTGGATGCAAACACCATCTTGGGGCAATCCACACCCTAAAATCATCACATCCATATGTCCCCCTCACCTTTCATGATCCTAATGACCCATCATCATCATTTCACGCAACACCTCAAACTTCTCTCCCCATAACCTCGCAAGGAGTAGGTGACTTATTTAGACCAGGGGGCATCTTTGACCCTAAATCTTCATCATTTCCTCAAGGGAGTATGCCACTCACTTTTCCACCACTTCCACCCTTGCCATCAATATCCACATCACCTCTTGGTTTAGGGCTTCCCCCTTTACCAAATGTCAATCAACAAAATCAAATCAACCCTCCAATCATCAATCAAAATGTCATATTGAATCCTCCCATCCTGCCATCAATATCGCAATAATAGATGGCAACCATCCTGATAACACAAACCACCACCATCACCTCATCAACCATCCCCCAAACATCTCAAAACATGGTCCCTCAAGGACCAAGCATATCAATCGTACCATCTGCCACCCAAATCCCAATCATCAATACAACGAAACCTCTCATCACCACAACTCCACCACCACCGCCACCCAATTCAAACACATCAAACCAATACAACATTGTGTTGCAAGCCACTCAACAAGCTGCCTATCAGAAGGCACTCCAAAAAATCAAAAACCAACAAGCTACACAGCTAGCCGCTCAACAAGCGCAACACAATTAGCTGCACAACAAGCACAACAAGCACAACAAGCCACACAAGATGCCTAGATTGCACAAGTTGCCCAACAAGCACAATCCCAGGCTCAGGCACAAGCACAAGATCAAGCCCAATACCAAGCTTAGCAAGCACAAGCACAAGCACAAGCGCAAGCGCAAGCATAGGCACAAGCACAATACCTCACACAACGACAAGTAGCCCAATAGCAAGCATATCAGTAAGTGCTGAAGCAATACCAAGAGCAGAAAGAAGCAGCTTGATTAGCAGCCCAACAACAAGCATTGTTGGCACAAAACAATAGTAGCAAGCTCAGCAACAGGCACTATTAGCACAACAGCAACAGGACCAACAACAAGCATTGTTGGTACAACAACAACTACAAGCATACTTGGCGCAACAAAATGTGCAAGCACCAACCAACCCACCCATCCCACCAACAATTGAACCACCACAAAACACCTTCACTCCACCCCTTGATCTATAAAATGATGTGACAACATAAATCAGGTTGCTTTCACAACAAGTGCTTGATCTTCAATCAGGGAAAACCACAAAAACACCCAACAACTTGTGTCCTTATCCATTTGACAGGAGTCTTGCAATGAAACCATTCCCAAAGGGATTTGAGATTCTCAAATTTGATAAATACCGTGGGATGGGAAACCCTAAAGATCACATTAGGGAATTCCAGGTGCATTGCATGGAAGTCGCATATGACAATACATATCTGATGCGGCTATTTCCTAGAAGTTTGGTTGGCCACACCATGGAGTGGTTCTCTCGCCTCCCTCCTGGCATCAAGAAGTTCCAAGAAATAGTAGATGCATTCATCAAAAATTATGCATTCAATATCAGTATGGATGTCAGTCTAGAGGAACTATCAGCTCTAAAACAAGGAAAAAATGAATTATTTTCTTCCTTCCTACAATGATGGCGATCCAAAGCCAATTGAACCAAATGGGTCATGCTAGAAGAACAAAAAGTTTATACCATCATCTCAAATCTTGAGGGAACCTTGGCATTCCATCTCAAAGTACAAGGTATCCCCACATATGACCAATTGATCTCCAAGGCGTTTAACATTGAACGGGCCCTTATTGCACAAGGACGGTCACCCACATATCCTAAACATCAAAACAATCACCCATCCACCAGTTACAATGACAAACCTCGCACATGGGAAAAGAACAAAAACATTACCAATGATGGTGTTGTCGATGCCAATGTTGTCATCAACGCTCCTCGATAAAACACACCCACACCCCAACAACAACCCCAAAACCACCATCAAAACAATCATCAAGCTAACACGATGACATAGCAGCCAAACAATCAAATGATCAATAATGTGAACGATCAAAGGGGACCACCCCAATGGAACAAAAACTCCCCCAAGCGGAAGTACACAGCCCTTGGGGAATTGGTTGAATTCATCATGAAGAGGCTAGTGGCAAAAAAACTCATCACAATCCCCACTAATGAAAATTATCAAGAACCCTTGGTGAAACCATCATGGTACAATGAAAATCGCCTCTTGATTTTCATAAGATCAAGGGACACACAACTGCCACTTGCATGAGGTTGAAAAACTTGATTCAAGACCTCATTGATGAAAAAATCATAAATGTAGAACAACCAACGGGAAACCAAAACCTCAAGATCTACATGAATCTGATGCCTAATCATAACAACAAAGGAAACAATAACAATGATAAGGGGAAGGGTGCCTTCAAGAGCATGAACCATGTATATGACCATGTCGTCACATCCCTAGATGAATATTGCGCTACTATCACCATCAAAGGAGCCCATGTTGATTGTGGAGTCACCACAAGAGGCGGAAAAATCACCATCATAGGGTCATCTCAGCCAAATAGAGCACCCACTTCCAACCCAAGATCTATTCCCAATAGCTATAATATCCTTGACTAAATGCAAAGAACCCCAGCTCAGATATCCATCATGGAGTTGCTAAAAATTTCATCAGCCCACCAAAAAATCCTTGAGGAAGCATTAGCTTCATCCACTGTCTTCGCGGATCTTGATGCGGAACAATTCCAAGCTATAGTTAGAAACATCATTACCCCAAACCTTCTTACATTCTCCGATCAAGACTTTCACGCTCAACCATCTCACAACCTCACACTCCATCTGGAAGTCCTAGTGCGTAAGAACAAAGTCAAGAGAGTCTTGGTGGATAGGGGTGCAGGTTTAAACATTTTCTCCCTCAAGCTCATAAAGAACCTAAAAATATTTGAGGATTACATTGAAAAAGGAAAAGGCATCACAATCAGGGCTTATGATGATCAAGAAATAGTGTCTCAGGGCACTATCCAACTCCCTATTCAAGTAGGGCCAACAATTATGGAAACTACCTATTAGGTCCTGGACCTTAATTTTCCTTACAACATTCTCCTAGGGCATCCTTAGATCCATGCAATGCAAGCAGTAGCATCAAACTTCCACCAATGTGTCAAGTTCACATACCAAGTCCAAGAGTTCACTATCCATGGGGATCATGAACCCTTTTCTTACTGCAAGAGCCTAGAAACAAAATATTACAAAATCCCCCAAGTGCCTAAGAATGATGAGGGCCCATCAAATCCATACATTGATCTAGCTACTCTTGCCTCCACTTCTACAACAAAGACACCCGCCATCCCCACCATCCTTGCCATCTTCAATATCAAGGTCATAATTCAGGACGATGGATGTGGGCACTATACAATTCCAAAGAATGATTTTGTGGTAGGAGAGTTACCACAATCTCCTAGGACACAAGGACGACCACAATCAAACGATGTTTCATCATTCGAAACATTCACAGCAGGATCTTCCAGCTTTAGAAGTTGGGGAGATCTCGGTAGGGAAATAATAGAAGAGGATCCATCCCATCTCTTGTATCAAGACAATAGGCCAACAACCAATCTACCAATGGATGATAGCAATAAAGGCTTGCAAATGATGCTCACAATGGGCTATGGCAAAAATAGAAAGCTTGGACAAAATGACAATGGGCTTCTAATACCCATCATTCCTGAGACGCAAATGAAAAATCTTTGCCTCAGATGTACCCCTCCAAGTATAACCATACGTGGATGAAATCCCCTAGTTAAGGTCACAACTCCTCAGTAAATGACAATCGCCCTTCAATTTCCCGTATCTACTAGCTTGCCCTTAGACAATTTCACATTTGACATAACCGATGTTTGTAGTAGTAGTGATGACGAAGATCCCATAACAAACCTACCTATGCTTTTCGAGGACACCACCCTCCTCATGATTAGTATCGTATCATTCGAGTCAACCAGCCAAAACCATGAAATCAACCTAGTATATCCCCAACTCATTGATTACAACCAACGAGGACCACCAGTTCTAGACACTTTCAAAAATGATGAGGCACTTTCAAAATTCATGGGACTGCGGGATGATATTCCATGTGGGGACCATAAAGCAAGATTTATCATTGAGCTGGACACACATGCATACTATGGGGAAATGGGTGAATCCCTCAATCGCAAAAGAAAAAAACTGAGAATAACCTCTAGGTCCTTGAGTGAAAACCACAATGTGGCACTCTCTGACCCAAAAATAGTAAAAAGAAAGGATGCATCCAATGATGAAAACCTCTCTAAGGCACCATAGGATGGGGGATTCAATCTTCCTCTCAGAGCTCTACACCAGGAAAAATCAACGGTTCTAGCCGAAAAATGCAACCCAGTCAACTTGGGAACACATGAGACACCACACATCACATTTTATGCAGAGTCATTACTATCAGAAGAATAAGAGCTCCTAGTCGCCTTTTTGAGAGAATGGAAATTTAAATTTGCATGGAGCTATACCGACATGCCCGGGCTTGATTCGGAGATTATGGTCCACCATCTAGTAGTTTACCCTGAAGCAAAGCCCGTCAAGCATAAACTCAGAAAAATGCATCCCCAGATAGCTTTGTTAGTCAAAATGGAATTGAAGAAGCTACTTGATGCAAGGTTCATACGACCAATTGACTATTCAGAATGGGTATCAAATTTGGTACTTGTTTTAAAGCCCGATGGGGGCATCCGAATATGCACAAATTTTAGAGACCTAAATAAAGCATGTCCAAAAGATGATTTCCCATTGACATGATTGTAGACATGATAGCGGGACATGAAATGCTTTCTCTAATGGACGGTTTCTCTGGGTACAACCAAATAATGATTGCCAAAGAAGACCAACATAAAACAACCTTTACTTGTCCATGGGGGACATACTGCTGGAACATGATGCCATTCAGCTTAAAGAATGTTGGAGCCACCTATCAAAGGGCCATGACACTAATCTTCCATGGCATGATCCATAAAACTGTGAAATATTGTGTTGATGAAATACTAGCAAAATCCAGAAAAAGGAGAGATCACATAGCAACTTTGAGTGCTATTTTCGATAGGTTGGAGGAATACAAGGTCCGTTTAAATCCAAGGAAATGCATCTTCTGCGTACAGTCAGGAAAGTTGCTAGGATACATAGTGTCAATGAGGGTTATTGAAATAGATCTTGCTAAGGTAAAAGCAATCCTCAAGATGGAGGCACCCAAAACATTGAAATAGTTGAGAGGCCTCCAAGGCAGGCTTCAGTCCATTCACAGATTCATAGCACAACTGGTAGACAAGCAAATCCCTTATTCTCACCTACTCCACAAGGGGGTAGCATACAAGTGGGATGACAAGTGTGATGAATCCTTCAACACAATCAAAGAATATTTTCTCACACCTTCGGTCCTTATGCCATCGATCCCAAGAAAGCCACTAATCCTCTATGTATTAGCAACAAGATCAGCCCTCGGTGCTCTCCTAGCTCATCACAATGGTAATGGGACAGAGAGGGCCATCTATTATATTAGTCGCACAAGAGTTAAGCTACTCATTCATCAAAAAATCCTATCTAGCAGTGGTGTTTGCCTCACAGAAATTCAGGCACTACATATTGACACACAAAATCAAACTCATCGCCAAAATCGACCCCCTCAAGTACCTATTATCAAAGGCAATGCTCATAGGAAGGATGGCCAATTGGGTCATGATTCTATCAGAATAGAACATCGAGTACATGGAACGGAAAGCAATCAAAGGCCAGGGATTGCAGATCAGCTTGTAGAAGCACCCATGTATTCAGAGAATCCACTCATATAAGAGTTTCCAGATGAATCCATCTTAAATCTCAACATAGCAGATCACTGGAAATTATACTTTGATGGCTCCTACA
>VDFB02317771.1:0-34319 GCA_007258455.2 Sequoia sempervirens | reverse complement strand
TCTAGTGACATTGGACATGATGAATTACAGGTCAAGGGAAGCCGGTACACCCAAGTGGAATGAAGATGTGTATGAAGAGATTGAACAGATGGTAATTGAGAAGTATGGTGGTGTGTTACACTACGGTAAATCAGGGGGTTACTTGTTTCAAGGTCTGGCTAAGAGGGCAACTAATTTAGAAAAGTTCTTGGAAGTGAAGAGGAAATTTGATTCATCTGGAGTATTTTCTAATGAATGGACAGATGGTTTGTTTGGGATTGGAGGAGGAAGTTTAGAGGTTTTTAGAGATGGGTGTGCATTGGACAAGCTGTGCAAGTGTAGAGAGGACAACCATTGTGCTCCCCATAAAGGGTACTTTTGCAAACCGGGGAAAGTTTGGAAGAAGGCACGTGTTTGCACAAAAATTAATGAACAATTGATAGTTCCTCACTACATGTGGAACCCTCTTTAGATTTATTCAATGCAGTAAGAGAAAGGTATTATCAGTAAATAAATGTATCTCAGTATACTAAGTGGCAACTTAGTATTTCATATAGTAAATATATCATTTGGTTATATATTTTCATAGATTTGTTTGAATATTTATTACTATAACATTCATTACAATTAGATTTAAAAATAATATTGTAGTAATATTATGTCTTTGAAAATTGTTATGTGGATTTTAATGTTGTTTTTTAAATTTAAGTTAGAGTAAGTAGAATCTAATGAGAGACATTAAATAAAGATTCAAGTAATTTATGTATGCCTTAAAATTACGATTATTGAGATTAAATAGATAATTGATTGTATTTTGATTTCAAAATTGGAAATAGTTTAAAATTATATCTAACCAGATTATCCTTTGATACTAAAAGTTGTGTCAAGGATTATTTGTATCTTCCTCATAATTATGCTTCTCATATTGAATATTTCAGGGAGGATTGTGTGGATGATTTGGAAGTTAGAAGCAAAGATTGGTTGAGATCGACAATGAAATATAGGTTGGATATTTTGATATACTCCAAAATCCTAAGAATAGAGAAGATGGTGAGTCATATTTTAATAGACCTTATCTTCACTTCTTCTATTAAAATGCAACCTCTCCAACCAATATATTGGATTGAAAATTAAGTAATAGATATAAAAGAAATAAATTATCATATATTCTTGAGGAAAAAAATGTGGATATAAGACCTCGGGTATCTAAAAATGCTACTACGAAACCTCCTCCCAAGAAAGATACATTGAATAAAAAATCAAGCGCTTCTTCTTCATCGGATCTAGTTGCTACAATTGCATGTGTCACTAGGTCTAGATCTACTACAACATGAAGAGGTGGATATGATGATCAAAAAGGGGTATTTAATCTATAGAACCCATATAAAGATGATATAGCCAAACTTTGGGGAAGAAAATGGAAATTAGGAGGCATTCCCCATACAAAGAAATAAACACTTCTCAATCTAAGACTGGAGAATAGCCATAGGTATTCCATATTCCTTCCTCAAATCCTCCTTCTCCTTCACAAAGTCCTCCTTCTCCTTCATAAAATCATCTATCTCCTTCATAGAATCATTCTCCTTTGTGCATATCTCCTAGAACTTACTCCTAATCCTTCTCCATTTACCCCACCATCTAACATCAATATTAATTATGTTCCTACAATTGTGTTTCCTCCTTTAACTTTCAAATCCGAAACACTTTCCTCTCCTCCCCCATGGCTTAAAGAAATTGTATCAAATAAAAGAAGAAAATATCAAGTATATGAACCAAGTTTTAATGTACTATCTAAATTGCTAAGAGCTACTCCTCAACTGAATAAATCTCATACAAATTCTTGGTTGATGTTTGAATCCTTTGGTGACTAGTTTTTAGAAATCATTGAACCCACAATGGATTAAATTGAAGAAGATATTGCATAAAAATATTGCCCAGGTAGAACTAGGTCCATCTACGCATGAAGGAGATATTCACAATGCCCAAATATTGGTTTCAAATTTGATTGAAAGGGTAGAGAAGGAAGTAGAATCCAAAGATAGATTAGAAGAAAATGTGAGTTCTCTTACTACTTATATTAGATCTATCATTGAAAATTCTACATAACCACTTGATGATTTTCCATCAAGCTCGTGCTATGTGCCCTATCATGGAATAAGCTCAAATTTTTTTAGACAATATTAATAAGTATCAAACTTGTGAGAGATTAATAGAAGATTGGAAATATAAGGTTACTCTTAATGCATCTTTATGCATTGAAGAAGCTATGAGGATGTATCAATAATTTCAAAATAAAAAGGTAGAGATAGATGTTGAATAACCAGATGCAAGAGAGGAGGATGGTGTTCATATTCGGTTATAGTTGAAATAAGTTCAAGAAATAATGATGGTAAATGTGAATATTTTGATCAGTTAATAGTATTTTAGTAACCCATAGGATAATCAATTCCTTAGCTTTCCAAAGAGCTTTGCATGGAAAATAATGGTTTTGAGGAAATCCATCACACAATTCAAAAGATTGATGAATTTTTGTGATTCTTTACCAATTGACATTAAAAACAATGTACCTTATCATTTGATGTTGATTTCCTAAAGGATGATGAGGCTAGTTTATTAGATACTTTTTTTGTTAATAAATCCTTCAAATATATGATGTTAGAATAAATGTGTAGCAAAGATACTTTTGATTACAATATAATTTAGAAAAATCGAGATATATGTCAACACATTCGATCACCTTCAAAAAAGAATTTTCTAATCTCTGAAGAAAATTAGATGAAATTAATGAAGATATGTTGACATGGAAGTCAAGATTAAGAAACATGCATATTAAATGGAAAATCCTTACCCAAATTTTGTAAATTTCAAATAATAGACAACAAGAATTGTTGCTAACTAGGTTAATGTTCAAGAGAAAGATATGGATAATGTCCCCAATTAGAATAACAATAAATACATGATATCATAATATTTGGTTAATTTTCTATTTTTATACTATAAAGAAACTTTCATTACTATTTTGTAATAGATTAAAAATGAGCTTTACTTAAAGAAAATAAAATTATGAATAAAGTTTTTTTAATATGTCTTTTCAAGAGGCAGCTACAAATCAAGAAATGATTTCAATTGTAAAGCTATAAAGGAGATAAGGAAAGAGAAAGGATATTTTTTTAGGAATTTTACTACTAGTACCAATTATTTTCTTAGGATTATCCCTTTGTACTTTTCCTTGCATTGTGAAATATCTGCAAGAACATTTGTAAAGACTTGAATGGGAGACTTTGGGCTCTACAATTTTGAATATAGAAATCTCAAAAAAATTTGGGTATGTGATTTCTTAGATGTGAATGTTAATTATGTTAAGTTTACAAGACATTTTAGCAATATATTTCATGAATGTTACGTGGGGTATAAGCAATTTTATGTGAATCTTTAAATCATTCTTCACATGGGTATTCTTATTTTTAAGTCTAAGTAATATTTCAATTATTATCTTCTTATGATTTTCCCTCATTTACATGTAGCTATATTTGTTGTGAGACTTTGTGCTCATACTCTATATTTCTTCCATTCCTTTTTCTTGTTTAGATAGTTCATCTTTCCTTTTTTCTGGTTTAAAAAATATGAGTTAAAAAATTATAACGTATCATATGAGTGAGTTTCCCCTCTCTAAAGTAGAGGCAATTTGTTCATTCATAACAACTTATCAAATTGTTGGAATTTTTTCCACTACCTATTGGGTGAAACGCTTGAAAAAAAAATCTATAGTTGCAAATTTATTTACTTATGTATAATTTCCCTAATCATCTCCTTTCCTCTTTGGAGAATTCAATGAAATAATTCCTTCCTAGTAGAGATTTTACTCCCTTACATCAAGGATTGATCTATTTCCTTTATCAACATTACTTGTTAAATTCCTTGGGTAGAAATTCTCAACAAAAAATATCTCTAACTCGAGATGGAGTCCCATAATAGTGGTTTTACAATTTTTGGCCATTTGGACTACTTTGAAATTATTATTTTTGCTAATTCTTCACATTCGAGACACCTATAACGACTAAAAGCGTAGGGAATTTGAAGATGGTGCAAACTAAGTCTCGTCAGAATTTTTTGTAGATTCTAAAATATTTTTTTTCAAAACTTTTGAATCGAATTGCGCTTCTTTTCCATCTCCGAAATTATTATTTTTAGAAAACAACATTTTAAAAGTGATGCAGGTATAACTGTAACTTTTTTCCATGAAGGATAAAATTCTAATTCTTCACATTTAGATTTGTAACTCTGATATCTAGCGTTTCTACTTGGTTAGATAGTTTTTTATTGAATATTTTTTCCTTAATCAAGTTTCAAGTCAAATAAAATTATAATTCATACACAACACAACCATTATATGGCCAGTAACTTTTTTGTATATGTCAAAATTTAATTTAATTCTTTTGTTGGATCAAGGACTTCAATATCTAGTGCACTCATATTTTTCAATTTTTTTTTGATAATCTTCCTATTTTTCCACATGTGTGAAGAAAAAAGAAATTCATTTTCAATGAAAACCTATGTTTACAATAAAACTTAAAATACATAACAAAACAAAACATATTAAAATTATATTCATTGGATGAATTGTTCTGAGGAATACCGTAATCATTTTGAAATAAATTTTAAATTAATTCATTGTTGATCCCCAAAAGCTAAATCAAAAGTGATTTTTGCTCCCGGCATTTTGATGGAGTGTAAGGAGGCAGCATTTATAGGTATGGTTTAAAAGCCTAGCGGGTTCTATCCAAGGGGTTTGATCTAAGGTGATTTGATCAAACCCTCTTCAATTGGAATCATTAAAATGGAACTTTTTAAGGCTTAAATCATTATATTTTCTAAAAATATGTGATTTCAGCTAAAATCCGTTCCTCTTAGGAATTGTAAACCACTATTGTAATGACACCCTCCCTATTAAGATCCATGCTAACCATCCTAAAGGATAGATTTTTTCTTTTAAAATTTCATTACTAAAGTTCCTAAAGTCACCCAAATTGGCAAAAAGCTACACTAGGAGAAATAAATTATTGCTACCACCTCCAACTTGAAGGATACATTTTATGCTACCCCTTTCTCTAGAAAAAAGAGAAGGTTTTCTTGGATCTCCTCTCGAAAGTCCAAAGAAAAGGAGCCCCTTTGAATAAGAAGATAAATGTCATTATTTATAGTGAAGGAAAGAATGTTCAACCTTTGCATAAGGAGACCCCTACTAATAATAAGAGCCACTTAGACCTTGAAGATAATGACTTCATATTTTTTTTGTTTGTATGTCACCGCATCGTCCAACTCTAGCACTAAGTTCCTAATTGACCTTGCCTTTAATAGAAAATAAATAAATTGTTTTTTCCATTAAGATGACCATTTCTACCAAATAAGTATCTTTTAAAAAACCCAATGTTCCCCTTGACAAATATGTATAGCTAGCCTAATGAGGAAAGTAATGTCAAAACCTAGGAAAGCAAGAAAAAGGTAAGGAAGGAAATATAAAAAGAAGAATTGAAAATTAGAGGATTAATATAAACACCAAGGAGAAAGAACAACAAATTGAAGGGAAAAATCCCTTGAAAATGAACACTAAGTATGGTAACCCCTATTTTATTTGTCATATTAATAGAATGAAATTGACCTTATCCAAAAAATAATGTTGGGAATGAAAAGTCCAAGGTTGAGCAATTGGAAACTTTTGTCACAAAGATTGTCAAATAAAATAAAGTATGAATTTCACCACCAACGACATAAAAAATATTTTTGAAAGATAAGGATATCAAAGGAAAAAAGGGAAACAATACTTAGAGATACAAGGGCGAGGAATTAAATTCTCTTAGAGTTGATCTACATAGTCTCTCAGAGGAAGGTGATGTGGTTTCTAGTCTAAAGGACTTAGTTGGCTCCTCAACTCACTAGTGGTTGTGTGCTCATGTTATTTTTGGTTCATGTTGTTATATTCTTTGGTGTTGTTTTTGTATCCTTCTACTATTTTCTCAAGCTTTCAAGGTATTTTATTTATTTATTTTGGTTGTAGACTATTGGATTCAATACTTTCTATTTTAATGTTGTTGTGAACTCTCTTTGGGATTTTTAAGTGTAGGTGGTCCTATACCCTTTTTATTTGAACAAAAACAACATACCAAAAACAATATATTTGACCCAAATTTTAATAATAAAATTATCTTATGGCTAATATATATGTTATGTTTTATTACAAATGACATTACTAAGCTAACACCAATTGACCCTAGTTTTCTAAACAAAATTTGTATGAATTTCATTAGGGTAATGAGTAGAGACTTGTCATGATGGCGTTGCCTAAATTCAATATCACTGTACACCATTATTGATCTTGATAATTAAATATTTATTGGAAACATGAATATAGTGTTCGGTATCTCTCTTCTAGTATTTTTATGAAATTTTCATGTTATGACCTCTTCTTGTTAAATAATCAACCCATCTTATGCATTAATGGGATGAATCGATAAGGGATCTAGCATGTCTATATTGATATAAAAATCATAATTGTGGAGAGATCTAAAATTGAGATCTTGGTGTCCTTTGAAGTTCCTTATTATATTTTTCTAAAGGGTGATCTTAATTGAGATTTCCTTTCCTATTGTTAGTCATTATTATTTGATGAGAATCCTTATTTATAGAACCTTGCTGACATATGGAAAAGTAATCAATGCAACTCTATGGGCTATGGACTTGTTTTAGAATTATTTTTTGCAAATGGTGGTTTACTACATTTTTGGTTTTAATTCCTTCCTATGGTTTTCCTTTTATATTATTTATTCCATTTTACTCGAACGTTGAGTAATGGCATTCAAGTGGTTATAAAATATTGCGTACATGAGAACCTATAAGTATGTTCATTCAGGAGAACTATATGGAACTTTGATCCCATTTAGAAGAGTGTATGTAGGCATTCGTTGGGTGAAGGATGCCCCTGTGGCTCAAGTCCTTAAGGGAGGGTTTAGAGAATAGCTCTAGAGTTAGGGGTTGTTTCTAAATCTAATCAACCTTCCCTCTTTATTGTTCTTCAACTTGAGTCCAAATTTGCATAGATGGCAGTGATCTCACCTTCCAATTAATATGTTTCCATTATATAGGTGTGACCTAGTGAAATACAATTGATCTTCATCAATATTGTGTACTTTGAGGTTTTTGATGTTTGACTTTCCAAACTCTACTCCAATATTGGATGAAATTTTAGAGTCGTTGTCATTATGGTTTATCTCAATGTGAATGTGTGAGAGTCAGCTAAAATATTATTTGAACTAAAATAATTAGAGTTTATGTGCCAAACACTATGGCTTGGTATCCTAGATCATTGACTAGTATAGGATATTATAGATTAGCCTCAAGATTGGGTGGGGTATATCTATTCAAGAAAGAAGGGCATGATAAAATTGAGCTTTCCATGGCTATGAATGAGTTAGAGAAACCTACTAACATGCATTTAATGATGATGTTGAGTTCATCCATAATGATTTCATAGTGTGAAAAAATATTGTTAAGTATGAATGATCTAATTTTGGAACATAATTCCTTATGATTCCCTTTTCCAACTATAGACAATCAACAATAACTATTATTAAATATAATTGGTTATTCTTCCATCATATATATGTTTGGGTGGATAAATGTATGATAAGCCTTATGATTGGTAATATATAAAATGTCATATACTTAGAGACTGGACGGTTTTTAATATCACTTTAAAAGTTATTTTTTTCTAATAAGTACTATATTCTTGAATAACAATTGAATGAAGTGAATGGAATTGATTAATTTATAAGTCTTTTTTAATATGTGTTGAGTAGATACCTATTCATGCGGGTTCATTGTGTTACTTGTGTGTCATACTTTGACCTCAAGACCTATAGGAGCCAAAGTATAGGTCCAAGGATTGCTAGATTGTAGAATACATCTACATCAACTTGACTAGTATATTGTGAACCCTTGCCATGCATGGATTACATGTACTTAGCTATAAGATGACCCCACATGTCAAAGGCAAGTTTTTTTATAGGTGTGAATAAATTCCTATCACCAATATCATACAAGTGATAGATGTTAGGTGCTATCTACCATATCTTGAGGATTAGTTGGTTGTCGCTAGTATCATAGAGGAAAAATATGATAGGGGAAATTGATGCAAATTTAGTTTAGCTAGTTATCACTAATTTTGTGCAAGTGATAGATGTTAAGAGCTAACCATAATATCTTAGGGTATAGCCACTTTTAGCAAGTAGCGTAGAGGTAAGAGGTATTATTTTTAACTAAATCTTCACATTCAGGGCATCTATGGCTAAAGCGTGAGAATTTGAAGATGAGAACAAACTAGAGTCTCATCAAATTTTGTATGTAGATTCTAAAATATTTTTTTCAAAATTTTTGGAATCAAATTGCACTTCTTTCCATCTCCACGAAAAAAAAAAAAAAATTTCAGAAAACAACATTTTTAAAAGTATGGCCTTACACCATTATAGCAGCATAACTTTTTTTCCATGAAGGATAAAATTCTAATTCTTTCAAATTTAGATTTCTGACTTCGATATCCTAGTGCTTCCACTTGGTTAGATAGTTTTTATTGAATATTTTTCCTTAATCAAGTTTCAAAGTCAAAACGGAATTACAATTCAGGACCTGTAGCGACCATTATAGCAGCGTAACTTTTTGTATATATGTCAAAATTTAATTTAATTTTTTGTTGGATCAAGGACTTTAATATCTGGTGCACTCATATTTTTTAATTTTTTTTTTTATTATCTTCTACTTTTCCACATGTGAAGAACAAAGAAATTCATTTTCGATTGAAAACCTATGTTTAATAAAACTTAAAAAATAAATACATAACAAAACCAAAACATATTAAAATTATATTCATTGGATAGCTTGTTCTAAGAAATACTATAATCATTTGAAATAAATTTTAAATGAATTCATTTGATCCCCCAAAATCTAAATCAAAATTGATTTTTTATCAGCATTTTGATAGGTGTAAAGGAGATGCATTTATAGGTGTGGTTTAAAACTAGCGAGGTTCTATCCAAGGGGGTTTGATCTAAGGTGATTTGATCAAACCCTCTTCAATTGGAATCCTTAAAATGGAACTTTTAAGTCTTAAATCATTATATTTTCTAAAAATATGTGATTTCAGCTAAAATTCGTTCCCTCTGAGGTGTAAAAACCACTATTATGACAACACCCTGTATCTTAGGGTATAGCCACTTTTAGCAAGTAGCGTAGAGGTAAGAGTTATTAGGAGCTACCCATAGTATAATAGGGCTTAGCCAAATTTCAACACTACCATGTAGGTGATAGATGCCAAGAGCTACCTCATACTAGGTTGGAATGAAATTTTCTAGTGGCATGGAGGTGATCTATGTTAGGATCCACCAATTCAAAAGGTTAAGAAAGCTATAGAATTACTATTAATGGCCTTATGTGATATACATATGTTTACATTTGTACCTTATTTAGTGATGATCACAAGTAGTATGAGACATATTGAGGAAAATGTTCAACTTGTGTAGATAATTGAGAAAAAATATGGGACCCACGACATACTCTAAGATGCATCGACATTCCTTTTTTGGATAAGGTGCACTTAAAAGGTATGTGTTAGTGAACTGGATAGTGGGAAGATACCTACACTAGTGTCACATCCATTTCCTATAGTTAGTTAGTCACTTTGCATGTATGAGTCAATCATTGTCTACCTATGTAAAAATTGGCTTTAGGTATTATGCATATTGTTATACTTATGCCCTTTCTTGTGATGAAAAAAAGTAGTATGGAATGCTTGCTTATTAGGATAGATGGTAGTGGATTGGGAAAAAAGGATAGGACTTTTGGTGTAGTTGTATTGATATTCCTCTTTGGTTGGGATGTAAAGGGCTTATGTGTTAATAAATTTAGTAAAAAATAAGATGCTTGCAATAAGGTCACAACCACTTCCTTTTTTATGGGTGATTTTTTATGTGTACTCATGAGGTTGTTAAGTTATTCATAATATGTACATATGTGTTGGATGCTTAAGGAATTCACACAATGTACATGTGATGCATGCATTAGTTATTTCATTATATATATGTGATGTAAGTGTGAATTATTCATGTTGTATGTTTTATGTATGTCTAAGATACTCACTGTGTGTAACATGATGTGGGTGTGAGCTATTCCCCTTGTGTATAAGTGGTGTATGCTTGAGATGACCCCTCACGTGTTCATGTGAGTTGTATAAGATCTAACCACTTGTATGTGTGAAACACAAGTGGGGGCTATCCATGTGTATACATGATGTATTCTTGAGCCAATCAATATGAGAACATGTGATGTTTGAATGATATAGTCCTCATGTGGTTTGGTGTTTGTTTGGATACAGATATTGGCATGGAACCAACACTTGATTGGATATGTTTGACTTTATTTTATATTTATTGGATCAAATTGAAAGCATAAGCTCAATGAATAGTTGTGTCTCAAAAGTGACACTAGAGATATCATATAATAAGAGAGGATGAATTATCTCTATCATTGGAGTATGAACTACAAAACCTTTGATTCATAAAAGAGATACATAGGAAAGAACATTATGAATGAACCTTCAAGGTATATATTTTGGTCTAGAGATGACCTTGACCTTGGAAGCTTACCACATTCTAGTGTAAGAACATGAATGGTGTAACACCCCTCCATTTTGGATCTTTGGATCGGCAGTGTTCTCCCTTGTTATGTTTTTTTCTGTTCATGCTTTGACTTTGGAATGTGGTTCTTTTGACCGCTAACTGTTAAGTGATGTAAACATTATATTTTGATGTGATGGAATTTTACTTTGATGTTATCGTTATGGCATGTTTTGAATTAGCGTAGCAGTTATTTAATTAAAAATTCCTTATGCTTTATTGCATTGTTGATGTTAGACTGGTCAGTTAAAAAGTCTGTATTGGTGAAGGGGACGGGATTGTATCACTCGCTTGCGAGCGCCCTACGATTCTGAGATTTCCACTTCACGGTGTGTCTTATTATATATATAAATTTGCACGTTTGATATGCTCTTTGCTCGCAGGTTGATAGGTACAAGACATTGACTCCACCTGATTTCACGGGTTTGAGCGTGTCCATTGGCCAACGGTATTTTATTGGGAGATAGTAGCTAGGTTTTCCGTGCCAAGTCATCACCCTAGTCATAGCGTGTCGTCGGGTTTTAGTCGGGTTAAGTTGCTTAGTTATTGTTCATCTCTTCTTGTTTTTTTAATTTAAAATTGCAAGTTGAAAAAGGTAAATAGATGACTTTATGTATTTAGTTGTTTATTAAATTTAATTGGTTACAATGTTACAAATGTTATTTAAATTTATTCATTAATTTAATTTAATTAATAAAATGATCTAATGTTGGATTAGATTTATTTTATTGATTAGTTAAATTAATCTTGTTGAAATAAATAAAGTTAAAGTCTTTTGGAAATATTTGAAAGCATTTAAATGCATATGAAATAGAAATTTCAAATAGATAAAAAAAGTCTTGTGGAAAACAATTTTGTTTTAAATTTAAAAAAAAAATCAAAATATCTCCAATTTTTGCAATAACTTTGGTGGATGAGATATTTTGGGGATATTGACCAAATTTGGGGAAGAAAATAGGGAGGTTTTGCTTTCTGGAATTTTGGGGCTGTGAGAAAATTGAAAGGAGAGTTCATGTGTTGTGGATGCATTTTGGATTTTGGAAAAAGATTTTGGGAAAGCTTTGGAGGATTTGGAATTTGCAGCTCATCTCTCTTCTCAAACTCTTCATTCAAGCTTCAGATCACAGGTTTTCCCTATTTATTTGTGTAAGAAATTTGCATTTTCAGTTTAAAACTTGTTTGCAAATCTTTGTTTGAAATCCTGTTTAAATCTTGGAGAAAATTAGACTTTTTGTTGAAAATCAAACTTGCAACAAGAAATCTTCCATTTTAGCAATAGAAATTTGAAAGAAACAAAATGAAATCAAAAAAACCTTGTGTTGTATTTGAGAAATTTCTATTATGTTTTAGAAATTAAGATTGTTGTGTTTTTATATTCTGTAGATAAGTTGCTCAATTTGAACTATGAAATGGAATTTAGATTATATATATATATATATATATATATATATATATATATATATATATATATATATATATATATATATATATATATATATATATTGCATATATATTGCATATAAATCTTATATGATGTTGGCTGGGAATTCATCCTTTTAAATAAATAAATAAAAGTAAAAAAAAAATTCCTATGCAAATTTTCGTTCTAGATATTACCAAAACAGGGGTTTTAAAACAATTTTTTTCATTAAAAATTTATTATTTTTGTGGTGGTTTGAGAGCTACCCCACAAGCGGCTGACCACATGGGGAGGTTGCGTGGAGTCCACAGTACGTCCCCAGTTTGCTTTAGCAGCAAGATGGGTCTGTTCTTTTATTTTATATTTTTTTTAAGTTAGTTTTATTTTTATATATTATATATATTAATTTTATAATGATATATAATATATATATATATATATATTATATGTATATATATTATAATATTGTTCAATTAAAATTTTTATAATTATGTATATATTGTGGATATATATATATAACGTTTATATATTATGCATTTTCTGTTAAAATAGATTTGTAATATGGAATTTTAAATTAGTTGATTAAAATATTAATATATTTAACATATATATATATATATATATTAGTCTATACATTAGGTATATACATTTATATGTATATTTAATATATGATTAAATTTAAATATAGATTATTTTAAGATGTTTATTGTCAAGTTATAGAGGCAAAAAAAAGGATTTTAAATAATCAAACGTAGTATTTAAAAAAAAAATTGATTTTTAATAATCAAATGATTTATTTAAAAGTAGTTGTTGTAAGCAAATGACTTTATTTATAAAGATTATTTTAATCCTTATCTATGATTGAGCAAATAGAATTAAATTCCTTAATGTCGACAATGTGATTTGATTACTTTGAAGTGCGTGCAAATAATGTTAATAATTTAAATGATTTCATGCACTATGTTATTGCTTGGCTTGGATTTAGGAAATCCTAACATTAGGTTATTCTATTGCCTAAAATGTTGTTTAAATGATGTTTTCGTTCTTTTTCGATGTTGGGCAAATGGGGTTATTTGTCTAGTAAGTCTTCCAGAGGAGTTGTCTAGGTTGGGATGTTTCATGTAGTGGTTTGACTTGCGAATCGCCTTGAGAAATGTGTATAGAGTTATTTTGTTGTTTCACCCGGTTTTCATGAACGGGGATGGTTTGTACCTCCTTGGGATTAGGAGAGGGTTATGTGGTTTGTGCCTCCTTTGGAAGGAGTGGATTATGTACTTTTGGTTTCCTCCAGTGTTTGGAGTGATTTTCCTTTGTTCGTTGCCTCCTTGGATTGGAGAGGTTGTCTTATCGAGTTCACCCATTGGATTATGTTTTTTGTACCGTATGTGTTTTCGATAGGAGAGTGCCTCTTTGTGGGGATCCGGCACACAAAGGGGCGCCAGGGTAACTCACATAGGGTTTAAGTAAATGATAACTTAAAAAGAATTAATGAAAAACTCTCAGACTAATTAAGATAATTAATGCCTCTCTCATAGCTCATTCGCTTTTAAGGTTTGAGATGAGACGAGAAGCGTAGTTGCTATGAGGGTCTGGCGGCTGGTAGAGTTGAGCCAGGATAACCCAAGATGGGGGTTCGGTTGCCTAAGATAGTTGAGCCAGGGTAACTCATAACAAATGTTGTGTGACACTCTTTATGTCAGCCAGAAGTCAGTATTGTTGTACTGCGTAAAAGATCATTGTCCTCTGGAAGCATTGTAACCTTTTGTGTCAAGTGATTTTGTATTTGTATTTGATTCAGTTCAGTTATGTTTTAACTTGTGTCTAGTGGTAGATGGTCTTGTGTAGGAATTCCTTGTTACTATCTCCTAGCACGGGGGGTGAGCCTTTGGGTATCACATGGTTGGGTGGAACGTGCACCTTAATTTCGTTGGGTTGTCTTCTTGTTCGTGTGGATGAGGTTTCTAGTTGGAGATCTCGTGGGTTCCAGTGCTTCATGCTTTATTCTTTCCTGTTATTATTGTAATTTTATTACCCCTCTTTGTACCGAGGTGGAAGTTGTAATTTGTAACCTTGTATATTGGAATTATCTCATTCGAGGAATGAGGGTTGTAAACATATTGTAAAGATTATTATTGGGAACATGTGGTATTTCTTATGCCTTTGTTGTAATTTTATCATGTATGGAATGTATGCGTTCTTAATGCTTTAAGTAATTAAATGTTATGTTTTCATTTCATGTTTCTTGTTTGGGTTTCAAAGTAAACTCAGTCTCGTAACCTTAGGGGTTGTTGGAAATTGGTTAGTGAACTTGCATGTTAATTGTTCTTAAACAAAAAAAAATTAGTTCGTTTGTGTAGTAGATTGCAACTTCCCCTAGGGTTGTGTGGCGGGGCGTTACAAATGGTAGAGTAGAGTCGTTGCTACAACTATGATTGGAAAAATTATGTAGACACTTATAAATTGTATGGAAGGTGATTGGTAAATTAAGCTAGCACTTGTTGTGTATTGAAAATTAGTGGTAATCAAGGAGTGGTTATTACATATTCTTCTCGGGCCTATGATAATTCTATTATGTATAGGATTCTTTAAATGTGTGATTGCATTGGTTGCTTAAGGGGAAATTGGGAGTACAATTGTATGTTGTATCTACCTAAATTAATAGGAGAGAATGTAATTGTGTGAAGCATATTCTTCTTATATAACATAAGATAATTTAATTTTTGTTGTATTTTTGACATGAGAGATAAAAGGAAAGGATCGTAGAAGACAAATATGCAACTAGTGGAGTAACTTAGGGAATATTGAATTCAAAGTCAAGGCCCTGGATTAATGGAGCAATCAAGCATATTGTAGATCCATTTCAATTATAATTTCATTATACATGCCATTTGTTACACAATAATGGTAGTACGTATTTTCCACTATTGATGAGTCTAGATTTTGTCTCTTTGGATGGTTTTTAGAATAAGTGTGATATTCAAGATTCTCCTCTTCCTCTCTTATTGTTTGTCATTTAATTTATGCATAATAAGCATAATATGTATAATTATTTTTTTTGGATTTCTACAATTTTTATAGTTGATAGATTGTATATCATGTGTACAGTTCAAATGTATAATGGTCCATAATGATTCTTTGAAGGGTGTCTTCATTGTAAAATATAATTAGGGGGTTCTAGGAGGATGGGATGAAGAAGATGTATCATTAGATTCAATGTTTCCTGTAAAAGAATGACCATTTCATCTTTCTCAATGTTATTATCATTATCACGTGGCTCTACATTATTTGTACAATGAGGAAATAGATTTGTGTAAATTTCTAGATGACTATTTGGGGTCCAATAGATGGATTTCCATTATCATTAACGACTCCAACTTTAATTGCATTTTTCTCAATGAGAACTTGTCCTTGCATTTAAGATCCATGCAACTTTGGGTCTAATGACATTTAATACATCCTAATGGTTGCAAAATATTTGATAATTATATACTTTAGGAAGTGGGTGGATTGAAGGGAGTAAATTAGCACTCAACAACGTTTGAAGCACAAGGTCCATATATTTTTGAAGTTTACTGAAATTTCTAAAAACTACTAACTTAAATGAAGGATCATGGAAGTGTTAGCAACATGATGAACATTTTTATTCACATCATTATGCATGGAAAAGTTGTTTGACTCTAGATATTTCGAAGTGTAGGAAGCATTTTGGCTTAAAGACCCATATTTGAAGGCATTTTATGCTAACAATATGGACTGTATAGCTTTAACATGAACACATCAATCCATAAAAGAAGCCAGGATATTCAAATACACATTATCTTGGATTGGTTCAAGTAGACCCTCAATAAAAATGTTTTTAGCTCAAAATCATGTGAGGGGGTTATCATTTTGGAGCATAAATATTTGAATGATGTGATATAATCATTGATGTGTTTATTTTATCCTTTGGCACATTCAAATAAATTGACAACTATAAATCTAAGGTTTGTGTTAACTTCAAATTGTTTTAGGAACATTTCTACCAAATCATCAAAAAAAATTATTAACTAGCAATTGCACCTAAAGGAGGTTCAAGGATTACGTCACTAGAAAACTATATGTATTGTTAATATGTTAGAAAGTACATGTTTTTGCATGCAAATTCTAGTTGCATGAGGGTAGATTAAACAATTAATAATAAATGCTAAATAATGGAATGAAATAAACTTAGACAAATCTAGATTTTTTCCTTAAAAAATTAAGTATTATCTAATTATGAAATATTTGCATACAGATTTAAAACATAAAGCAATGCAAAATGAAAAATGAAAGTTTCCATCAAATTGACAAAAAATACTCCAAATGAAAATAGAATGTTCCCATCGAGTTGTCAAATCAATATTTATTTGGATTTTATGTCATAAGTGATATTTTGGAGGCTTTTACCATTAAACGGTAGTTGAAACTTATTTTCTGATGTTTTTGATGACTCAACAATGGTTTGCAGGCGTGAGACTTATTTCAGGCTCAAATCTCACACTATATGTAGCCTATCGGCTAAATATTGAGGAAGAAAAAAGAACCACTCTATAGCATAATCGATGAGAGTGTGAGGAAATGACACCATTAACAACTTATCCTCCAAAAGGAAGTCTATAGCACCACTTTCTTTTCCATTTGGCTTTGCATCCACTTTCTTTTCTACTTTATCTATTTTGTGAAATAATACATCTAGTATTAAGGAGGAAAGCTTGGCAATGAATGTTGGGACCACCATATGAAATATGGATATGAATGTGAGAAATAAAAAATAATATGTGAATATTTATAATATCTATAATTCTACACAATTCGTATAAAGATTCAAACTAAAACCTTCTGATTATATAATGATTTCAAGTATAAAATTTTAAAATTTTAATTTTATTTATCTAAAATCCCATAAACAATTTTAATTTCACAAACATTAAAATCTTTCCTATCATATCCTTTCCCTTAAATAAAGAAAAAGAAATCCAGAAGTGGAAAATGTCATTTAGGTATAATTTTACCATCCATTTACAATATTTCTTGTTTAATGACTTGGCGTTTTTATTAATTATAGATTGTGTAATTTTAAAATAGGGTCACATAATATAGCAGGGTCATAGAAAGCACATAACTATAATTGGGAATCTTATTCTCTCATTGCACCTCTGCACTGTATAGTGAGTCGCATGCATCTTTTCTCTATCTTTTTCTTTTGTGTGTCTTTTAAAGCTATCACCCTGCTTTTTGCTTTTCAAGTTTCACTATAATTGGTTAAGTTTGGAGTCCCTCTATTTATTTAACTTGTGTTGGGTGTTTGATATGGCATTGGACATGTCTTTTTTTTTAGTTTTTCTTAGTGTGAGTCTATAAAACGGTATAAGTGTATTTCCCTCTTTTTGGTATGGAGATTTAAGAAGTGTTTTATGGGTGGTTGGAACTGCTTTGTTAGTTAGTTGTCTATATTGAAGATAGGCCTGGTCACATGCCTTCTTTCAGGATTTAAGTTGAATTTTCCAACTTGAAATGAGGCATTTTTTTTCTTTACTATAGGTTTTATGGTTGGGATTTAAGTTGGGTTCATCCAATTTGACACAAGGTGTTGATTTTTTAACTTTCATAAATAATAAATAATAAGTTGGGTATATATGTAATAAACACCCCTACCTTTTGTTTTGAAAATTTGGTCAATGAGATCAATAACGTGAACTTACATTTGACGGTTCACTACTGTCACAATTCTGGTATTTATTTTTAATATGCATTTGACTACTGTTAAAAGTTTTTTTGGAAGATAACACACAAAAAATAATACTTCATTACATTAGAGTGCTATACATAAGAAATCCAACACAAAATACCTTAAACAAGAATGATCATCTAATACAGGTATGATAATGAGTCAATGTGTGCTACTACAAGCAACAAAACATTAATAATTTTCCCAACACTCCTCCTAACACCCAACTATCACTCGCCAAGATGGATTAGAAACACCTGTAGAATTCACTCCCAATGCGCCTACTAGCTCTATTACCATAAATGTGATGGCCTAATGTTGTTTTGCATTAGGATGGACGAAACGCATTTCACATTGTAAACATCCATTTCTAAGCCATCCAAGCTGTTGTGGAGAAGTAGTTGCTTTGATTTTGGTCTCAAATATTAGTTTACTTTACTTTTCCTAACTTTCTGACCTGTATTTGATAATTAATTTTATTCTAGTTTTTTAATAAAATAAACCTTTGATTATATACCATATAATTTCACTAGCTATTAACAGTGCCATAAGACTATTTGTTTTCTGGTCCTAATATGACATGAAATGAAAACGCTGAGGTAGCTTTTTCTATGCAACTAACTGGCCACTTAGATGAGCTTTAATTGTAGTAACTAACTGGCATTGAGTGTTAGCCATTTCCTAATTACAATGAGCTTCAATTAAAATGTTGAATGCTTTATTAAAGCAATATACATTATTCTGTAAAATAATAGTAAACATATTATATCCATCTCTTATACACAATCTTTAAGTATTCGACAATTTTTGTTTCTCGTTTCTGATAAGATAGCCCACCAATCGCACTTAGGCTTCCACAAAGGTCACCATCAACCTAGTATTAACTCAGCACTGTTGTATAGCCACAAATCAATAGAAAAATGCAAGTTCCATGTATGTTATACATCTTAAGGCATACCTAACGCTAACAAAGCCACCTTCCAACACACCCAGCTGCTCTAAAAGGAATAGTGCAGGTCACATTAATTTTGAACATGTTTAAAAGTGGTAGAAAACTATTGTTTAAAATAGATCAACATGGTTAAAGCGCCCAACTAGCCTCCAATTTTGTTTCACAACACTCACAAATGCTAAAAAGGTTGATAAACTCCACACGACACCCTTATAAACTCCCACCAACATCCCAACATGGTCAACTAAGGTTACTCTAGCCTAAAAATGATTAACAACAGTCAAATATGCAGGTATAATGACCTGAGTCGCCCCCCATTATCACATATAAATTTCCATTAAACACCTCATAACTGTTCCAATCTTTTCCAAATGTCTTTGCATATCTATTCAACAAAGAAAAGATCCCAAATTGTAGAATCTGAAGCAACCAATTAACAAGAAACAATAAACACGGAAATAACAAACAAAGAACTGAGCAATAAATAGAGAATTATTTAACATAAACACACAACAGCCTTTATTTCTTTGATAATAATTTTCATTACATATGACCTCTCTTTATAGATGCTTTCCATTACAATTTCTTATACATGCAATTTATCATGTATATTACGTGCAAGTTACAAATTCAAGAAAAACCTATATTTAGAAACACTAATCTTATCTTCATGAAAGATATAGGTATTTCCTAACTTTCCTTTGTTGGGAAATCGGGGTTATCTTAGATAGAAATATCTAAGAACAACTATGCCTTTGGGATTTTAATTCTTTCAAATACACTACTAATATACCACAACGCGGAAGCGGGTATAGTTGATTTCCCACATTAACCCTTCTGAGAAAAGCACATGCAGAAATAACCAAATCCAACACCAAAATAGACAGATTTGCCATGCAGAATCAACATGAAAGATAAAAGAAAGGAACACACAGATTTATGTGGGGAAAACCCTTACGGGTAAGAAATCCCACACTCCAAAAAGATAGATCCATTGTATTATTCAACAAGAAAGGTTACAATACAATTTCAAGCCCATAGCCTTTATAGGAGTTTACACATCTTGTTCCATCTGGAGAAATACAAACAGCTTGACCGTTTAGAATCCTCGCACCGTTACAACACTCTCACACAGCATACAGTGCAGATACTTCTCCCCAAACTAGTGCACTCTCTCCCAGTCAGCCTCTCAGGTTTACATTCTTCGTGCGGCTACATAGCCTCTTGGCCAGTATGGCAACACCCACATCCAGCCTCTTGGCTTGCGTCCAGCATCTCAGCCTTCGATGCCCAACCTAACGGCATGCACCCAAGTTCTCGGCCAGTCTGCACCCAGCACCACACAGCCAATTTAGAAACACCTCAACCTCTCCACCAGGTCGGCGCCTAGCACCACGGGGTCTCTCTTCCTTTTGACCTCCACGCAGCCTCTCGACCTCCACCCGGTAACCTCGGCCAACACCCAACCCTTCGGCCTGTCGCTCGACGTTCGATACATCCAACCTCATGGCCTGCAGCTCGGCCTCCACTCCTTCTGGTTACTGCCGCTCACCATCACCACCACACTCTGCTCCAAGCTCTAAGAGAGTCATCTCTCAATCTTTTCCGCATCCAGCCTCTCAGCCTGCAGCTCAACTTGTCTGGTAACCGCCGTTCGGCCCCTCCGAGAGATTCTAGAGAGACTCTTTGAAGAATATCACATTCTCTATATCGCTTTGACTCTTCAACTACCACACCCCTTAGGGTTTCACCTCGAGCCACACGCCATCATCCAGCATGCAATCCTGGCCATCAAATAAGTAGTCAAAAAAATCTCCACCCTTAAACTTAGGGTTCTCCATGAGTCACCGAGTCAACCATCGAGCACATGGGCCCACATGCCATCTGTCCTCCATGTCATCACCACCTATCGGCCTTCATCATGATCTGCCAACCTTATCGGGTCCCAAATGGTCCCCACATCCATCGGCATCCAAGTCGCTCAATCGCTGGAGAACTGAACTTCAAAACCTCGAGATAGAGCTTACGAAGTTCCCATAACCCCTGACTCACCAATAAAGGGATCACCCTGTCACCCAAAACTCAAACTTATGAACCCCACGTTGGAGGTTACAAAGTTCTCAAAACCTGCGACAAGTCGACAAAGGGATCGCTCCGTCGCTCAAAACCCAAACTTCCAAACCTCGAGTCGGAGGAACTTGCGAAGTTCTCAAAACCCACGACGGGCCAACAACAAAGGAAGTATCCTTCCCTTCACAGTCGCTAAGTTGAGAGGTTACAAAACTTCAAAACCCCGCGACTTCAGTTAGATAAACTTGAAAACCAGCGACTTAACTCAGGCCGATGGAGGAAAACACAACTGCTCCAGGAAGTTGATCAAGCCAGTAATTTGAGTCACAATTTTCAACATTCTCATCATGCAAAGTGAGAGAACTACAAGAAAAATTGTGCATTGAAGCTAAGGTGAATTGCATAGTTGTGCATGGCATGTAGAACTGAGAGATCAACATCACATACTAACATAAACACCCAAATATATAACCCTGGTCTATCATTCCCAACAAAGGATTACTTGGTACAACTTGGTTTGGGTTCGACTAGAAAAATAACCCCTCTAAAATTCCATAAATCTATATAGCAGGCCAAGAAACACTCCTATAGGCTTCGTCATTTTGCAAATCACCTCAAAAGGCCCTGAGTTCACATTTTCTATGGTACAACCAGTAAAAATGAGCATAGAGTGTACAACTAAACAAGGGTTTAATGGGATGGCCAGCCAAAGAGGTCTGATCCAAACTCCACACTAAGCATGCACTTGGAAACTAGAAGTATTAGCTCACCAAAAATATCTACAAATCAAAAGCTTTAAAATCCTTACTGTCTGAAACCCTAAATCTGCAATCACTTGAAATGCAATAGTGGCACTTGAGTAGATACACACCAACTAACTAGGGATCATCTTTTCGATCCAAAACTAGTAACTGTAAGAGGGTTTTTATCCTCAATAAATCTTAGAAGAACTCGCAAGTTCAATCCAATAACATCTTGTTTGTACTCTTCTTGCCCCAACAATGAGCCCTCAACCTCCTTTTATAACTTTTTGAAGCAAAAAATTATAAATTTCTTCCTTATTTGCTTCAAAACTCTTTTTATAAAATAAATAATTAACTTTATGGAGCACTTTTCACCTTTTTGAGGAATAATAATATTTTTTCATAAATAAAGTCTCATTTCCAAGGTGCCCATTAGAAATAACTTTTCAACATCTTTAAAATGAGCTATTACATTTAGTTGTCCCTTTTAATATTTGATAAAGCATTATGCACTAAAAATTTTGATAAAGCAAATAATTGGTATGTATGAACAAAATACCACTAGATGCAAAATGAATGATAATTTACATGAAGGATTAGTGTCTAATTGCTACACCGAGATTCAACAACTCATTCCAAGATGCTAATCAACACAATCAAGCAATGTAAACAAATGACTATTAAGATTACATTTATGGGACCCATATTTACAAGGAGACATCCCAAGTATGAACCATTTATTCTAATGGGTTTACAATGAAGTTCCAATGTTGATATTATTAGTGTGAAGAAAAACTCAAATGGTAATGTGTGTGAGATAACAAAAGGATCCATAATAAAGGTCAATAAATATGGTCTTTTGACTCTAGCAGGCAAAGTCATATGGGAAAAATATAACCTAGCTAACAAATGATGGATTCATACTTTACGCCTGCTCTGTTGGAGGCTGGTGGCATTGGAGGATTGAGGAATTTTTATCATCTCAAGTCAACTTCTCACTTGAGATGGTGCTTTGTATGAGTAACATTTTTTACTTTCCTTCCAACTTTCCTTATTTATGTTGATAGATTAGATCCTTATTGATGCTGTTGGATTTCAAGAATACATATATATGGTAAAGTTTGACTCTTGGAGACAAGTAAGAGATTTGGTGTTAAACTCAATATGGATCGTTGTCCACCGATTTTATGAGACTACACATGTTACATCCCTCAAATTGAGACTATATATGTGGTTATGTATTTTGAATTCAATGTTCGTTGCCAGTAACTACTTTCATGTGATTATGACATTCAGAATGTAATAGTTGTTCTCTTATCATAACTGTAATGTTAAAAAAAAAAAATATTTTTCCAATGAATTTATTGTTCACGTGAAGATGAATGAGATCATGAGATTAAAATTTAAATGCATATTATTAAGCCGTTGAGAACGATCTAACCATAATCCTTGTCAGTGGATGCAGGACTGTCGACGCCACGAGAGAAAGGGAAATATCGTCAGGGAGAGGAAGTGGTTAACAATGGATCAATTTTATCATCAAACCCAGAGTCGGAGCAAGACAGTTGTGTTGACGTCATTACCTTGGCCATAAGTAAATTAATATAATTATTGATTAAGAAAGTCAATTTAAATGATCACCTTTTAAGGAGATGGAAAAGGTTAATAAATAACAAATTAAAATAATAGATATAATTAAAACATTTATTTTATCCTCTTGGAGTTAGTGAACCAAATTATGGATACATTTATATATTCACAAGAGGATATTAAATATTAAATTAATAACAAGAGAGACAAATTATTTGCAACCAATTTTTAAATGGAAAACCATTGTAAGATTTAACTTGGAAATTAAATGAATTGATAATAGAGTCGTCGGTGGTTTTGAAGGCGGAAGTTTTAGAGCCACCATTCCCATCGTGAGAAACGGCCAAGATGGAAGTTAAGCAGACACGGGGGATTCTGGGTATTTTGGATTTGAATGATCGAAGGTTTCCCTTTTCATTCGTTACTTTTGCTCTCAGAAAGGCTGGCGAGGGGGCTCTGGGACATCTTCTCTGCAAAAACACTATTGGCATATATCATGAATTGGAGTCGTTTCTCCCTGAACGATTAACATATGGTCTTGTTTCATTTTTGTCACTCGCGTACCTTGTCGAGCTCTTGGCTTTTGTTTTGTTCTCACTCCAAGTGTGTTGGCTGAAAATTCATTTCAATCCTTGTTAGCTTATTTGTGAAGCATCTGCATCCTTCACCGTGTCCCATGTAAAACCCATTGTTATCGTCACTTTTGTGTCACGAATTCCATGTCGGTTCTTCCTCCAAATTTTACTTGAGAGTTTTTCCCTTAAGTTGAATTCATGGAAGCGGTTGGCTTGGTCTTCCTGATCGGGCAAAGCAGAATTTGTGGTTGAGTTCGAGTTACCCATATCAACGTCTGGAGAATCCAGTGCGGGACCTCAACAGGATCTGCATTATCATTCGGGCATGTAATTGTGTTGAATTGATAAATTGGCATCCAATAACTGATTGTTCTGGATTATTCTTTCGAATTTATGAATGTCAAAGAATTTCTAAGACCAATCATAAGAATAGAAGAATTCATGCTCTTTTCTTTTTAAAGATCTTCATTACATAAAAGATTAATAAATTTCATCTTCTTTAATAGTAAATCGAGGGTTAGACCAATTGTTATCTAAACTACTCTTTTCCATATGCCTCGTACTTGAATTAGACTCTCCCTTTGTACTTTGTTCCTGTATTATCTCAGATAAAACTTACATTCTTTTCATCTTAACCTGAACCTGTTCATTGATTGAAATTTACCTAGCTGTCTCAGCCAGAGCTAGTGGCCTTACGATGAATAAAATTTTGTATTTAGATCGTGTTAAAACTTTTGTAATTATTCTAGACCTCAATTTGTCTTGATAGGCCGAATTTCTTCCTTCTTGTATTATTAGTTGATCATGTGCAAACCTTTGTTCAATCGAGACATAAATGAGAGTCTTGAAATCTTCAGTGATGTATCTTTCACTCTTTCCATTTGTATGAACTTTATGGTTAGACTTAACCTGATTTAACTTAAAGAAATTGATATTCAAACCAGTCTTTGTAATTTAAACTTGAGACCAGAATATGAAGTTGAATGTTAAGATCTGAAGACCACCTATTTGAATATGTCGATCATACATAAGTGCTCAATGAAAACAACCTCTGTTTAGAGAAGGCAAATAGTCTTAAAGAAGTAATAGTTGAGTCGGGACTCTCTCTCACTCTCTTTATGATTAGATGCTTGATGGTATCAGTTTAACTTTAACTTTGAGAAAAGATTATGAATCAAGTTATGGTAGAATGAGCAACTCCTTCTCAGTCGTGTTCATCTCATGACTTACCTTTGCTAGGGGACGGAGGGTATCTCCTTCTCAGCGGATATCAATTTGTTCAGCTCTCCTTGATTGTAAAAGAAGTTTTCTACCTAAGAGGTGAAAGATACAGAGTCCAGTCTCCCTTAAAGGGTTTCATAAAATAGCTTAATCTTAAATAAAAATGGTTCCTAAACAGGTTATTGTGATGTTAAATTCTATGGTTAAGATATAACCACGAACTAAGAAGAAATGATAATCAAACTTGCTAATGTAAAATTTGACCTTGACCTAAGTATTGTCGTGTTGAGCAAGGGTGAGTGCCGATAGCACGGGAGTGCCAGAAGTATTAAATCCTTGGCCAAGGTACGATGCTAGATTCAGCATCTGTTAGCTATCAAGTACCAGATATAACACTGATCAAAATGACTTTTCTAGTTGGGAGGTACCCTTGGTAAGGTCGCTCATGAGGTATAGGTCCTTGACACCAGGCTCAGAGGCATGATGATAATATGATCCATGTTGATTACACTCAAGAAGGGTCGGGTTTCTTCAGACGAAGGAAGACGGGAGACCAATAGGTCTTGGTTGGGCGGTAAATCCCCTGATGATAATTCTCTTTCCCTCGTTGATAAAGATTCCCAAGTATAGCAGCATGAAGATGATGTCAAATGTAATCCTTTCTCAAGTTCATAAATCCAAGTACATGCAATGCTCATTAAAGTTCACTTTCATTTATGCAATGAATGTTATTCTTTTATGCTAAACGTTCGTTGTAAGTTTCTGCAGTCAAACAATTTTTTGAATCATTCTGCTGAAATGAAAGATCTAAATTTAGTTAATGAATATAAAGAATATATTTCTTTTCCTCTGTTTATTAATTGGTTTAATGGGAACCCTAGATGGTTTAGTTAGTTAGAATTATTGGATGAAATCTGGCAGTTGTTTCTTAAACTCTAGAAAGACAGTCGTTACATTTCTTTAATAGTTGTAGTATTTTTTCATTACTTTCTGGAAGCGAATAAAAGTAGTTATTATCCTTCTGTAATTTTTTCTTATATGTTTACAGTTAATAGTTTTCCTTTCAGTTGGAAATGGTAGTTTTAAAATTTAGTTGATGAGTTGTATGATGTAACAACATCGGAATTGGTTTTCTTTTCCATCCCGCTGTAAAGGAAACCCTAGTTTGACAGTTATTTAGTTATTGACCTTCCATGAAACAGTTGGTGAAACAGTTAGTTGTTTCAATTCAGCTGAAACTGGAAACTTAGAAGTTAGTTGAAAATTTAAATTGATTTGGTTGAAATCAATTTGGAAACTCTTGAATGAAAACAAGTTAGTTATACTCAGCAGAAATTTGGTAGTTTATAGCAAAAGATGAGGTTGGGTGTTACAACACAATCAATAATTATACGCTTTTGAGGGTCATCAGACAACTTGATGGAGCTCTATCACAACTCAATATTGATTGTTGTTGAATAAGTCAGTAATTAGTGATTGAAGAGTTTGAAAATATGGTAGTCCAAAAGCTTAGGAATTCAGCTCAAAGCTACACTGTTTTGAGGGCCACGAGGCAACTTGATGGAGTTCCACCTCATTCAGGATTTGTTTATTGAAAAGATCTTCTCAAGAATGTATATTTATTTTGTAATCAAAAAGTTTTGTTATGTAAGCCTTAAGGGCGATCTCTTGGTAAGGTGAAATTTGAGTTTTTAGGGGTACATTTATAGGAACAATGTAATAAGGGGGGAATACTAGCAATTCCTATTACATTGTTTATTTTTATAGGTGGTTATTTGGTGGATATGCAGTTAGACATTGTTCAACTACATTTCTCCTCTTTATATATTTATTCATTTTTATTTAATAAAACAATTTGGGCATATTCTCCCCTTCAGTATACCTTTACTAAAAATGTGACACAATTGTTCAATTAAAATTACTTACACTATTTTTGGGATGACAAGTGTATGAGGGGAAAGAGATCACAACCATTATTCAAAACTAAAAATTTGATTATGAATGTGCTTTTGATTATAGGGTAGGATATGAGATTACAATATTTTGGATATTTTGTTGAATGTATACATGTTTTATTATAACAAGGATTATTACTAAAATATTTAAAATTTATGTATAAAATCCATGTGTGAAATTTAATGGTTGTTGAGGCATATAACATGAAATTTAATATCCTAGATTTAGATTAAAATGACATGCATGTTAAATCTACATGTCAATACAATGATTTTGTAATATAATAAAGCACGAAAAACGGGAAAAGGCATATTGAAGCTAAGGATACACATAATTTGAGACAGGAGCAGAGACTGAGGACTAGTCACAGAATAATTTGATTTGACTAGAAGACAACCATAGGAAGAGAGGGCTTTGTTGATTTGACTATATTTTAACACAGGAGGTTTTACTTGACATGGCCATGTTCCCATTCATTATGGTTGAGATTACATTTTGTGTCATATATTTATGTGTGTATGATGAATTTTATGTGAGAATGATTGTGCGGAAAAAATAGTTGTTGAATATATTTAAAATATTTCTAGGGGGGGCTTGCATTGATTTGCAAAAGATTGAATCTTCTTTTTACTAGAAATAACATTTAAATTTATCATTGAACTATCAATAGATATAAACATATGTAACCTATTAATTAATAATTTAGTGCAAAAGTTCATAATTGTCACACTTTTATAACAAAAATTACCAACACAAATATAATTTTTCAACTTGGATCACTTAAAAGTGGCGTTTATGTTTTAAATTTAAAATGATATAATAGAATTGCATGGAGTCCTACATTTATAAATTTTTTAAAAAATGTAAATTAGTTGAGTATAATTTTTTTACAAATTTAAGAGAATTGTTTTAACTTTTTAAAAAGTTCCAAAGCGAGGTCCATGAGATGTGAAAAGTATAGAAAATATAAATTTATTTATTTATTTATTTTTCTTCATAGATAACTTAAAAATCTAGTGCATGGAAAAATAATATATATTTTTTTTATGAATATTTATTTTTTAATAATTCTTAAAGTCAAATTTAGTCAAAATGTCATATTTTTCATCCAACATCAACTTTTGTTCAATTTTTTAATTAAAAAGAAAATAATTGTACCATATTTGAGACAATTCTCTTCTATAGTGCACTATATATATATATATATATATATATATATAAATTTCTAATCAACCCTATGTTTGATTATAATAATCTACTTGTAATAAATTCTATGTATGTGTGTATGTAATAATATTAATAAAAAATATAAAAATAAATCAATTCTAAACTCCAAACATTACAAAAGAGTATTTTCAAAATTTCAGTAAAGTACTCTTTGTTTGAGAAATTTAGAGTTGAGGTTATTTTTTTGTTGAATTTTCCCTAAAACAAGGGTTAGGCTACCACATGGGTTGCCACATAAATAGTTTCAAGGGAAAGTGTTTTGACCATAATTCATTGCTTAAAAAAAGTTTTAGTTGAAATATTGCATATAAATTTAACCTAATTTTAATTTTAAAATTAAATTAAATTAATTTAATTGTTTCTAGTAAAATAGTTCTGTCCATAATTCTTTGTGCCATGTAGGTGCCAAGTAGTTTTGAGTAAAACAACTTTTCCTAAAACCATTTAAAACAAAACATTTTTTCTTGAAACTACTTGTAGGTTGAAATTGTGATACAATTCCAAACTTTTACCCATGTATGGAATTCCTCGTCGCCAAGAAAACAAAAAACGTGTGCATTTATTGGCCAATAACGCTATAAGTATTATGCCTATTGACCATTAAATATCACCTTTAAGGGTTGTATCTAGTTAAGTATATGTAGGAAGAACTATATTAGGATCAATGACCTCCTAAGAAGTCATGGGTCTTCATATTTGTGAGCATCATATAGATAAATGAATATGTGAAGTGTACCATTTATGTTCGTGAAGGATATGCATTGAGTTTCAAGTACAACAATTGTACTCAAGTGAGATGAATTGTTATGAACTATTATGAATATGAAATGCAATTGTTGAAGATTGAATAATTATGTAATGACAAATTATGAAAACACCATTATATAAAAGTATAAGACGTATGGAGCTTCATAACAAATGATCTCTATACAAAAAAGTTTGAAAAATAATTAGGTACAACTATAAGGAAAGACTTCATGGTTGAGTCAATTGAAGATAGAGTAATACTCTAAAATAGGTGATATTCAAAAAAGTCGTCATGATTAGTAAGAATGAACATTGTTATTACTATTATGTAAACCAAGTATTCTCTTTTCTAAGAGATGAATTTCTAAAATGTCCTTTGAATGTAGACTAATACTCTAAAATAGATGAAATTCGTCATGATTAACTAAGAATGAACATTGTCATGACTATTATGTAAACCAACCATTCTCATTTCTAAGAAGGGATACACATATTTTCTTCTGTCCATGCAAGACGTAAAGCATACTTTCATTCATATTCCATTGTAGCGAGTTCTTGGTAAGCGCTAAGCTGAATGTCACACACTAAGCTTTGACTGCTTAGTGTGTCAATGTGGGCCCGCTTAACCTGTTCCGTTCCTCTGCCAAAATCCGTTTGCATAAACAATTGCCGTGACAGTCAGCGGTTAACAGGGCCGGGCTTAACCCGCACAGTGGCTGCTGTGGGGTCCACTGAACTTTCAGCTTCGCTTTGTTTTCTGTTGTGCTTTCCGTTCTGTTTCTCCAACTCTTCACGGTGACAGTCACTGTGACGGTCAAATTTGAATTTCAATAATGAATCTGCATCTCCCGCCTGCAACAAGGTTTTTGTACTTCTGCCCGCGCATTTTCTCATCCTACCTATAAACCAAGGCAAGGAGAGCATATGGAATGAAGAAAGCAGCTGTCTTGAGTGACTGGAAACACAAGCTGCGTCCTCTGCAATGTACGTTTGTTTTGGCAGTAGAGCAGTGATGTTAGAGGATGATCTGATGGAGCAGAGTTCCCTTGGGGTTTGGAGGCGAGCAAGCATCCCTTCCTATGGGCTATTTGCTCCGATCTGCTCCACGACAAATGTACCATTCTATCGCATGACTTTCTACAGGAAGCAAAGGAGCAAAGTTTGTTTTGTAAGCTGGACGCTACAGAGGAAAGTGTTGGCTTACCATGCTTTGGGAAGGTTTTTAACCACGGTGAGTGGAACTCGATGCTGGGAAGCATAGCTGAGGGCGTATGGTTTGCTGCCCCTTGTGTGCATATGAAGCCATCAATCAGAGATTTGTAACTGCTATTTGGAATATTGGATTGGAGATGAGAGAAATGCCTATCCCTCGAGCAGATGTAGAAGCAATCATGTATAAGCTCATAATGCCCGATGGTCAAGCCAGAGAAATAAGAAAACAAACACACTGTTCAAAGAGTCTGCGAGGAGGGATTTCACGCCAAGTACTCATCTTATAACAATCTCCAGGGGTTTCTAGCCTTCACTGATTTTTATGCTTCACCTTCTCGCTAATACCATTTATCCACCATTTCCAACCAAATAAAATCATTCCGAGGGACCTACCTGCACTTTCATCTCACATAAAGTAAACGGCCTGTCTTTGTGCTCAAGGTGCCTGCAAGTACTCTTTCAAGCTATTAAATTTGTGATCCTCCTAAATTTCTCTGTTTCTATTTTTAACCGTATTTGTTTTTCTTTGCATCTTTAACTCGTCCTTCCATTTTAATTTGGAGAACTAATTATTCCATTGTTTTTGGTTTGTTTCTAAATGACTTTATTTATTTTATATTCAAGTCCTTTTTAACTATTAAATTTTACTATAGATTTATGATAAAAAATATTTATTATTTGTTAAGAAAAATCTAATAAAGAATAATCAATTTCTTTTTTATGTTTAATTATTTTTTCTTTATATTAGGTTTTTTTTGGTTATTCTTAAAAATAATAAAAATAAATTGTTTAATTTTTATATTCAATTTTTTTATGTTGATTTTCATTATTGATTATTTTTAATAACAAAAGATTCATAGCTTTATTGGTATATTCAATTCATTCTTTCACATTAATTTTTAATATTATTATTAAAATATATCTTTCAATGAGTAAAAAAAATGATTTTCATTTTTAACTTTTCTTTCAAATTATATTATTTCATATCATGTGAATTAAAATTTACACTAATTGAAACCATATTTTATCTCTCTTCTATTTTCTTTATACTTTTATGTCAATTTTATATTCAAATATTGTACATTTAATTATGAAAATAGAAAGCTAAAATATTTTATAAAATTTTAAATAGTCTTAAATAATGTTTTTAAAATAATAATGTAATGATAAAATTTTCATGCCCATTAGATAATTTCTATTTAGTTTGATCTCATTTTGATGAAGTAGCTTAATCCAATCACATATCATCTAATGGAACAATCTTGTGAAAAATCAATGCTCATTCTTTTTTCTTTATATTAGGAACCATCATAGTATTAGATCAATTGAATAGTTAATGATCACAAAATATACCAAAAAATCAAAAGATAATATAAAGTTTATACGATCTACATCTATCAACTTTTATAGCTCAACTTAGCAAAGCTCCTTGACTTCATAAGCACCACACATCCTCCTACCCAAACTACTTCTAATCTAACGTAGAGTCTTCAATATAAATAACTAATTAATTTTTTTAGATAATTGATGTGTTTCTTCTCAAATCTACCCTTTTCCCTTTTATCCCACAACCTCACCATATTATACTTATATTTGAACCCTCAACCTTAGATTAAAGGTGTGGACTTGCTAAGTCTATATTTGGAATTGTTTAGTCTTTTTGTAATTTATTATTGATAGCTTTGTTGCATCTTTACTATTGATTGGTTGTGAATTGCAAGACAAAAGGGTTCTCATAATAAAAATCTACATGAGTATAAAGGAGAGGAGAAAGCATCTAAAGTTGATTCATAATGATCTCTTGACCAAACTATTGAGAGAGAAGACTTTTTCAAATGAAATTATTGTAGATATAGTACTTTTAATGCTCTTTACTAGTTTTGAGACTATATCTTTACTGGTTTTGAGACTATAGATATGGCTATGGCATTTGATATAAAGTTCATCACTAAGAATCCAAGAGTATTGAAGGAGTTGAGGGTGAGTGCAATGATCTAATTCTAAATGTAGTTGAAATCAACTATGCGATCATCTACAAAATGATTCATTTTTTCTTTATTATATACAAGAATGAATCTATTATGCTAAGCACTTTTATGTCTTTTTCAAGTTGAATAGTGTGTCTTGCTATAGTGAGACATTTCTTTGGTTATCAAGGTGAACATTCTTAGGATGATTGCTATCTTTGTTTAAAGTTTGATAGTGTTTCTTTGGTATAGAAAGGTGTTATATTGTGATCAAGGTATTTCCTTGTTGGCGTGTGCTAGGGCCCATTGAAGTGGTTGTAAAACCCCAAACTATGTTGAATGTAATTTTGAATCAAATGTTCAGACTTATGTGTGTCAATATGTATGCATGTGTGTGCATGTATCAATTGGTCAATCTAGTGATATTGAGTTCTAGATTAGTTGAGTGGTGGATGCCATAATTTTCCAAAATTGGCTAAGTGGTGAATTATATGGTTTTCTTGGACTGGTTCTAGAAATTAGCTACAAAATTTCTTAGACGTTAGAATCCTTGCACCAATCAAATGGGTTGAAAACCTCTGAATGAACACACACCTCAAAAAAGATCTCTACGAAGTTGAATACCTCATTGTAATGGTGAATAGTGGATGGGCCTCCAAGAAAAGTACTCTACACTTTAATAATAAATTGGTAACACATGTTCATATATTTTATGAATTCATAAATTACTTTGGTTGTAATAATGATGAATGCATATTCTCTTTGTATTCATGAATTTAACTATAATTATATTTGATTATTGTAACTAAATTTCTAATATTTATTCACCCAATATGTTGATATGTCTATATGATAAAGGGTTAAGATAAGAATTGAATACTTTTGTATTAGTTGCATGCCTAGAAAATTCTAGTGAAGACTAAATTCTACATGCCACATCTAATGTTTGTTTATAATCCTTAATCAAAAACTTACATTAAGAATCTTGAGTTCTTGTAATTTATTCATGTCAAAATTTTATAGTGGGAGATTCATTTCATGACATTTCCCAAGACTTATGAGTCATGGATACCATTTTTTATTTAGTTGATTTTAAATAGAATGTTATCATATGGATACATGTTTGTATATAATGAAGGTAATAAAAATAGTGTTAAATTGGAAAGAATGTAGAATGATGAACTTTAAGAGATGGATTTGTTCTTAACAATTTATTTAGATGGATTCTTCCTTAGAATTTATTACATCCCATCCCACTCTTATGTTCCTTTTTTACTCATTCCAATCCTATCCAATTATTAAAAAAATTATTTCCTTGGCAACATTCAGTCTCTTATTTCATGTTGAATGAGGATTATTTCTTTTGCAATTGATTTTAGTATTTTATTTTCTATTTTTTTGGGTTCTATCTACTCCCAACAACCTTTCTCTTTTTCCTTCATTTTAGAGCTTAGTAACTCATCTATGAAGGTCACTCTTATCCTTCTATCATCTATTTTCTTCCTCATGGTTGTAGTTAACCCTGTGAAAGAACAATGATAAACAATTATTGTCTATTGATACACTACAAAAGAATAACTTTTAAACTTAGCTTTCTAACTAATCACATCAATGTTCAATCCCCAATCAATATCAAAATGAAACCTAAAGTTATATACTTAATGACCCATCAAGCCCTTAATGATATAGCCCAATGGACTTAGCAAAAATTAGACTATTTATTTGATTAAACTTCTTATGCTTTTTCCCACATTATATAAATGAATGTAATCTTACAAAATCAGCAAATACCTGTGAAAATTCATCCAAAAACTCTCTTGGAATGACGTACTTGGCTTATTGGGTTTGATAACAATATTGACCTTAGGAATTCATGCCTAAGTCTAAAAATGTCCTTATTTTATCCTATCATAGGGTGACATATG
Source organism: Sequoia sempervirens (assembly GCA_007258455.2). Classification (NCBI taxonomy): domain Eukaryota; kingdom Viridiplantae; phylum Streptophyta; class Pinopsida; order Cupressales; family Cupressaceae; genus Sequoia; species Sequoia sempervirens. Next base: position 268 of record VDFB02317771.1, on the reverse strand, counting down.
AGAGATGGGCCTTAAAACAAGATTTAATTTGGTTTTAAACATCAAATTTCATTAGAATCAGTATCATAACATGCACTATCAACACCAATTGGTACATTCTCACATTCATGAGATCCCAAGCGTATTTGGCATACTTTAATTATACTTATTGATGTGAAAGCATTTTATTTGACCTAGTTTAAACAAGTGTTTAGGTCTCAAAATTTAATGGTCTTAGATTTTTGGGTTCAATAGATGTAAGTCCTATAAATAATTACATAATTGTAAG
>VDFB02317770.1:0-28825 GCA_007258455.2 Sequoia sempervirens | reverse complement strand
TAAAAGTAGAAATATCAAACTGTACCTCTATAGGCTAGGGGTGCCTAGCCTTTTGGCTAGTTAGATGGGGTTTTTAGCAGCTGTCATCTTCACGAGACCTATGTAGAATCCTTCTAGCTATTCATTGAATCCAACTGTCAACCCTGAGGGTTTTTCAAATGCCTATGAGTGAAGGATCAGTGGGAATTACTGAAGAATGAAAAATAGCAAGAAAATGGCTAAGCATGGAAATTACATACTCCCTTGAAAATTGTGCCCTTCTCCTGGAGGTCTTAGAAGCAGTTTTCTCGCTTCGTCACTTGCAGGATCATCTCTTCCAAGTTCTTCTAGCTTCACGAAGGGATCAATGGCGTGTGCATCAGAGTAGTCCAGCTCCCAGTGTTGAGGGTCAAATTAGAGCGTTCAGTGTGAAAGTTGTAATTTGCAAAATCATTCTCAAAATGGTAGTTGCGCCTTTGCAAGCCAGGGGCGCCCTTGCTTTTTAGGGCCTTAAATCAACTTTCAAATGCCTTACATACAGTCATTGTTTGCGAAATTCTTCTAGGTACTCGATGGATCCAGCATCTAGTCGATGAGAGCCATCATTCACCGGCAGCGGCAGTTTGAAGCGCAAGATGGAAAATCAGAGAAATGGCTGTTTGGTGGCCTGCACATTATTTTAATAAAAGGCGACTTTTATTTTGAGGCATCAAACATGGTTTTTAACGATTGCAGCTCCCAACAGACGTTTCATCTCAGTAGATCTGGCTTCAAAATGGATGTGTCAGCTCAGCTCCAGCATCAACCAGGCACCCGGAAATCAGAGGTCAATAGAGGCAACCGTGGCATTTTGAATGAGCTACAAAATAGGAAGTTAGATAAAAATCTCTACTTTTGAAGGGGGATGCCTGGAGAGTCAAACTTGGACTTTTTCGGAATCAGAAAAATATTATAAGCAAACCCAGAAAGAGAGATTTCAGTTAACTCAATAAAATAATATTAAATCTTCAGTTTCAATAGTCAACTTTATAAGGCGATTTTCTTCAATATTTTAATATTGGCGCCTATTTTGAGACTCAATTGCAATTCACATGTTGAGTTAAATTGAATATTTTAATATTTTTGTAACTCCAAATCAGTTTCTGTTGAATGAAGTGAGGTCCAATCAGATAATTTCTTTCTGGATCAGAGTTTCTACTTGCAGTTTGGGCCTAAACCCTCAAAATTCTTTGAAAATTCAAAGAGGCGTCCATTTCTCTCACATCGGGTTGGGTGCAAGCGAATTTTCTCATTGTGCAAGCATTCAAAGGCGCTACAAATATTATTTTTCAGATTTCCTTGTAGATATAGGTCCAGATTAATCAACAAACTTCAGACAAGCATGGCAATTTTTGTAGAAGCAAAAACATTAAACTTCTTTTTTTTGTCTTAAATTCTTCTATTCTCGTCTTAGGTTTTCTTCACATGTCCAAGATTTTGCGACTTTTGACAATTTTGATCATTTGGGTTGGTTGTGCACAGCTTCCTCTACAAAACCCTTTTTTTAGAATTTTTCAAGAGAAATTGCCTTGATCCTTCAATTCTCGAAGCTCTGCTTTTCTTGATTGAAATTTCTTTGCATGGTAGAGTAAAAGTCAATCATTTTTCAAAACGAAGGATCTGGGTTTGCTTATAATCATCTTCTGCACAAAACCCATATTCCAAAACTTTTCGGAAAAATCTGCCCTCGCAGCCCCTGTTGCCCCCATTAGTTTTTTCCGGAGAAATCTTTGCATGTCAAGCTAAATTGCGTTTTTTCGAATTTCTGACGTTGTGGGTTTGCTTAGAATTATTTTCTGCACAAAACCCACGTCTCAGAATTTTTCATGAAAATTGCCCGCTGATAGGTTATTTTTAGCCTCATGAGGAGTCATTTTAGCTTTCCAGAGAAAGTTGTCAAGACATAGCCGTGTTTACAGTCAACGAGCGAGTTTTTTAGAATGCAGTTCACGTAGACTGAATTCAAGACCAAATCAGTCTTAATTCATGAGTTCATAAAAGCTGACACCGATTTGTATCAAGCGCATTTAGAGAGTTGACAGGCTTAGTCACTCAAGTCCACATGGTTTCATGCCTTGTATAGCTGATTGTCTTCCAAGGCCGGTTTAGAGGGTTGATACCGTTGGAATTTTGTGTGTGCAACAAGTACATTTGCATTTCTCACAATCAGAGGATTTGCAGTCAACCTTCGCGATTTCATCATGCAGCACTCTTCCATAGAGAAAAGCGTGAAAAAACGTGAGAAGCATCAAAAGCGTAAAGTTGCAGAAGAAACAATGGCCATCACTTCATTTATGGAGCCACCAGAATTACCAGTTAGTGAAATGCCAGTTTAAGTGTGCGGAGATTTCCAGGATTGCTTGAGTTGCTGACAAGTAGTGAATTGATAGTTGGGACATGTGATGATCTCCAGATGGTGATGCAGTCAACGACCTCGTGGAGGGGCTAATTGCTCGAGATCGCGGTTGGTGAACTCCAGATCAGGACGTCCCACCTTTTCAGGATAGACATCAGATACAACAGTTAACTCAATGCTTCTTTCCAAGTTAACTCGTTGTTCCACCTTTCATGCTATGTCTGTCTTGGAATCATCAATGTACAGTTGGAGTTTTCATTTCAATAAGGACGTGCATGTTGCACATGTCCATTTAGTTTAGTCTTGTTTCGATAACTGATGGTAGTTTTCCAGTTAACTGTATAGTTTCATTTATTTAGGGTTTAGCAATAAGATCTTGCATGCTTGCAAGATTGTAGTTGACTCAAGGTGATTTTAGGGTTCCCTACACCTTTGATGTCTATAAATAAGAGCTCTTTGCTCATTTGTAATTAACTTTTGCACTCAATAGTAATATAAGCTGCGTCACCTTGCCTATAATATTGCTGTTTTGTATCTGGTCACAAGCTTTTACTGTGATAATAAATGGCTGCGCCACCTTGCCTGAATGTTATTCTTATGGTATTTGTTCATCTTAGTTAAATGGAGTGGCTAGTTTGATCGTTTATTGTCTGCGTGTCTCGCCAATGCAATTTGCTGTCCTAGTTGGCTATCTTATGTTATGTTTAATAGTTGTTCTTTCAATCTACGCCTCAGATAGGGGTTCCTCCTCGGAAATTTGGGAAGAAGAATTATCGTTTTAAGTGTTGTGCCTAATAGACTTTATTTCAGCCTACGCCTCGGATAGGGGTCCCTCCTCCTTGGAAATCCGGTTGTGGGCTTTATCGTATAGATATTCCTGCTCCTTTTTCCTCATGCTCTGTTTTCTTGAGGAGATTGGATAGATTAAACCATTTAGTTTAGTTGTAATTAGCGATCTGTGAAACCAAAAAATCCTTAGCTGCAACGTTCTTGGTTTTCTTAACCTTGTACCTCTTCCAGCTGAGACAAAAAGATAGGAGTTAGATTACTTTTTTCACGCAAATCAGCATACGAGGGAGCTTCCCCTCCTAATTTGAAGAGCAATCATTACACACTGTGCATAGTTGTCCATACCAACTCGCACTCCAGAGGTGCTAATTGTTACGCCAACAACTTGCAAGCTTGTTGACACAGTGGCGCAACAATTTTGCCTAGTAAATAAAGGTTACAAAATAATCTCTTATTTATGGAAACTCAAAAGAGTAGGCAACCCTAAAATCTCTTTGAGTTAACAATCAATTCTTGCCAATCTGCAAGATTTATTCCTATGTCTAAAAGTAGGTAAGCAAGCAGTTAACTGGAAAACTACTTCAGTTAACTGAAACTAAACTAAAAGAGAACTCCAACTATAAAAGTGCCTCTGAAAATAAAGATCCACAATTAGTGGAGATCTAGAATAGACATCCATAATTAGTGGAAATAGACATGCATGATCAGTGGGACAGTGAGTTAACTTGGAAAGGGGCATCAAGTTAACTCCTGTTTGTCATTAATGCTATTTTGGAGGGTAGGACGTCCTAACTAGGTGTTTGACACCTCATCACCTCTAGTCAACAGTTCCTCTAGCTAGTCGTTGACTTCTTCTGCCTCTCGCAATTTGCTTTTGATATTCGATCTTCTTTGCAGCTGCGTCATCCAACCTTGTTGACATAGAATGTGGAAGGTAGTGTGGTAGTAATCGGTGGTGGCTTTGTGTTTGGAATACTACCTTCCGCATTTGGCTATCCATTGAACGGTGATGTCATTTACACCTTCCAAGGCGTCCAACTTGACTATGGGCTTCACTTGATGCATGTCCGTGTCGAGTGTTTTTAGAAAGTCGTGAAATAGGACCATTTTGGTCTTGATTTCAACTTGAGAGTAATATATTCTGAAAAACTTGACTGTTGACTGTAAACACGGATATGTTCAGACAACTTCTGTAAACCCTAAACATAGCCACCCGTCGAGTAGTATTTTTCTGGAAAAAATTTGACACATGGGCATTGTTCGTGCTTCAATGCTGAACAGACCCATTTCGTTTAATTTTCAAATTCATGACTTTTTTCAGAAATCCCTAAAAATAGGGGCAGCAAGGTTACTGTTTCTGGAAAACTTCAACAAGTGGGTTTTGTTGAAAAAACTGTGCTGATCATACCTAGTTGGTTAGATCTGTGATTATCTGTTGTTTTCTTGGACATGCAAGAAGATCTAAGACAAGAAAAGAGGAAAAAGACAAGAAGAAGATTGGAAGTTATCAACTGTCTTTCTGGAAAAATTATGCCTTTTGATGCAACCTCTGATAAATTGTCCCTCTGTGCAACTAATCTTCAAAAATATGAAGAACAATGAAAACCCCTCTGTCAGATCTTCAAAAAGACGTTGGAGAGAAAAAATATTTGTTCTTGAGCTTCAACCTGCAAAGAGAAACAATGAATAATGATGTCCAAGCTTGATACATAGTGATTGATGTTGAAGCAATCAAGTTTGGACGCCAACTCACGATGGAGGAGTCTTTCTGCCTGATCTGGAGCTCACAACACTGATCTCCACCCATTTAGGGATGTTTTAGACATAGAAAGGCTTCAAAATATCTTAACTTCAGTCAACTGAGCCTTTCGTTGACTTTAGGCGTCCCTTTGAAGAGTTGAACACTTTTTCATTATTTTTTCTATGGTGAAATGCCTCCGTTCAATTGCTGATTCTGATTGCTCCGATGATCTTGAGGTGTTGCTGATAGATCCATTGTAGAGATTTAACAACTTTGAAGTGTGCTTGGGGGCTGCAAAGCTCAAAACCCGAGTTTGATGCCTCTGATTCTTGGGCGCCTTTTCCCAAGAAGGTGCATTTTTCACCAGACAGTCAATTTTCTTGAGTGTTCTTCAATTCCTCCAGTTCGACCCTCCTGGCTCTGATATGAGATCACCGACGATTGATGATTTCGATGATCTCGTTGAAACATGGGAAAGATAACCAACTCATTCCTAGAAAGGATGACTGGCTTCACGAAACTTGAAAGTTGATTTAGGTACTTCAAAAGCATGGGTGCCCCTGGCTGGCAGGGGCACCTTTGACCTTTTGACCTGTCATTTTCATGTTACAAACTTTCACGAATGGTCCCAGTTTGATCTTTGTCATTAGAATTTTGATTTTTCCGTTTTCTTTGCTGACGGTGTCAGTGTTCAAATTAATCAAATCGGAGGAGGTCATTCTGGAGGTCACTGAGCTTACAAACTGCATCTGATTGCCCAAAAAGCTGGGTGCCTATTTCTAGGAAGATGCATTTTTCTTGACACTTGTTCAATTTCTCCGTGTTCTTCATTCAGCCTTCACCTTTGGTGTTTTTTGCTTGATCTCTGCCTATGAATGCTTGATAGGTCTTGTGAACGTGTAGCTGGATTGATCGTGAAGCTGGGAGAGTGCTGAACAAATGCCTTGTAGAAAGCAGTTATTGAATACCTCATCAGGTGACTCAAGATGAAGGGCGCCCCTGGCCAGCATGGGGGCTTTTGCCTTGATATGCACTGATTTACCTTACATTTTGCATGCTCTAATGATGAACAGTTGTTGTCGTTTGATGTGTCTTGCAGGCTGGCAAACAGGTTCGTTGGGAAGCTAAGTTGATGCCGGAGAGATCACCTGAAGACAGGCTTGTTCAACAACTGACATTTGTACCATCTAATTCAAGGGCGCCCCTGCTTTTCTCATGTTTGATTGTCATTTTGATAGCACTTGCATTGTAGCATCTCCCAACTTCGCTTACGTTTGTCGGTGATCAATGAATAAGGTGATCGTGCTTGACGATGCGCCGAAAAGTCAACAGAAACACTAAGAGGATGATTGCCTTGGTGAAAGTTGATGACTGTTTTGGACCCTCTGGATTCAAGGGCGCCCCTGGCCAGCAGGGGCGCTTTTAGCCACAGTTCCTTCATTTCTTTTGAAAATCTTCATTTCTTCATGTTTCATGTTCGTCGTGCATCATGACTGATTTGGACATTGTTGTTGACGACGCAGATGCGTGCATCTTAGCAACCACCTTCATCATGTTGTGTGTATGTGCGTTGGAAAAATGACTAAGGCATTTGACTGCATAGCCTCCTCTTGGTAGCAAGGCGTGCATTCTCTAGACTTAGCCAATTTTCTGCATTTTTCACTTTTGAAAATACCCTCCGTCGCAGAGCATCTTTTCAAGCATTTTCGCCATGGTTTCTTCATTGAAGCTTTCGAGGTTGAGATTTCGGCACCTGGTACTGGCCATTCTGCCATTAATGGCTACGGAGGTCTCAACTTTCTTCCTGAAAAATGAAAATACTCACTAGAGTAAAACAAACTTTTTGGTGATTTTGACTTGACCAGTGTGATCGTGAAGTCAATTCATCCTATCAAAATCATTTTCAATCAATTCTGGAAAGGCCCTATTTTTAGGGGTTTTCCTAAAAACAGGGGTTCGTAACCCTAATTTTCAAATTTTCAGAAATTTGCAAGCATCTTCCTTGACACAAACCCGCAAAAAGGCTATGTTTGGTTTGACCTAAAACATACTTTTGACAACATTTTTACATGATTTAGATCATTTTAAGAAAAATGTTTCATTGAAGCAAAAATTTATTTTGGGTACAACACATTTCTATGTTTTATGTGATCATTTTGGTATTGAAATCCATTAAGAATCAAACAAATAAAACCTCAAAACTCAGAAAGACCAGATTGCATGCCAAGTGTTTGACAAAATGTCAAACAACCTAAACTGAAAAAATAGGTCACAATAAGCAGGGGTTCTTACAGTGGTATTAGAGCATGCATTATTATTTATGTCAATTGTAGAAGTTTAGAAAATATTCCATTGGGGATATTACATGGAACATAATAATAGTCATTGTACACTAACTACAATATGGGTTTTGGGGTGTGTCTTGAATGGCTAGTGCACAACCTAGCTGCTGCAAGTACCTTGTGGGTACATCCATAATTCATTGCAAACTGTGTGTCCTCATATAAACAAATTTAATGGAAATTCCAAGCACAAACTCTATGACTTAGATGATAGGCGTTGTTGTGGCAGCAACAACAATTTAGCTTGCAAGGAAGGCTTTGTTGTGTTATGATTGGTTTGCAGTAAAGGACCATGACACAATTGCAACAAATGGACTGTTGTTTTGGCAATTTTTTTAAAAATCCTAAAGGATTCGCCTTGAGGATGGCCTTGCCACCCTAGGTATCCTATGGGCAGGGATATTACACGGAACATAATAATAGTCATTGTACACTAACTACAATATGGGTTTTGGGGTGTGTCTTGAATGGCTAGTGCACAACCTAGCTGCTGCAAGTACCTTGTGGGTACATCCATAATTCATTGCAAACTGTGTGTCCTCATATAAACAAATTTAATGGAAATTCCAAGCACAAACTCTATGACTTAGATGATAGGCGTTGTTGTGGCAGCAACAACAATTTAGCTAGCAAGGAAGGCTTTGTTGTGTTATGATTGGTTTGCAGCAAAGGACCATGACACAATTGCAACAAATGGACTGTTGTTTTGGCAAATTTTTTAAAAATCCTAAAGGATTCGCCTTGAGGATGGCCTTGCCACCCTAGGTATCCTATGGGCACGTCCCACAAACTAAGAAAAATGCTCCAGAACAACATGCCATTCACTGCCATTTCATCATTATCCTATCCTGCAAATCAATCTTATCGCAACAAACCTAGGATACAAAAAATATATGTTAATTTTAAAAATAATATCACTCATCATCTTCTTTTACAAATCAATCTTAATGCAATGCAATATTTCTCTCCTTGTCAGCTTTAAATATTGAATCTGAGAGAAAAAAAATCATTGTACCCACATCCAAGCTGGCAACTTAGCCTTTTTGTACAAGATTCTTAACTCTGTGAAATCATCTAAGGTGTGGAGAATGGACCTACAATATTTTCTATCTTCCAATGACATTTTTCTCAAGGCCTAGTTTTGATGGTTTCTTCTATTGGTCTTGCTTGAGCATGTTTATGGTGGTTTTGACATCATCTTCAGTTAGGAGCTTGCGAAGGTTTACCGGTTATGCTAGTTGATCAACTTGATTTAGCTCTTGAAGTGCAAGGTTTATGTGAATAGTAGATTAAGGTCTTGTATTTATGTAATCTTATAACCCTCTCAATGCTTGCCATTCCCGCATTCCCTTGAGGTGCCATCAAATTCATTTTATATTACCTCTTGGGGTGAGCATTTGATTTGTCTATAATCTACTATCATATAAGATAATTTATAATGATTGGTGATAATATATCAATGTATTATGTTAAGATAAACCATGCTTTATTAGTTGAATCTATTACCAATTTTGGAGCTTTATATCAAGGTAGTGGTGCAGACTTGGGTAGTTAACTTTGAGCTTCTTAAAAAAAATGTGGTTCCTTTCTAATGATGGGTTCCAACAACCCAAACTTGGTGTAAGTTGATTATTTTTTCAAAGGTCCGATGCATGATTATCTTTATATAAAATTTGTAGTAGTTTGGGGTAGCATGAACTAGGTTCACATAGAGTGTGTTGTTGCAGACTTGGGTAGTGTTTACATAAGGTAAAGTCTTTGATTAAATTCAAGTGTCTTAAAAAAATTGTGGTTCCTTTCTAACCATGGGTGCCAACAACCTAGACTTGGTGTAAGTTGATGAGGGATTTTTATTATTTGCATCATAGATTCCTTGCACTATCATCTTTATATAAGATCTACGGTAGTTCATTGTAGGATAAACTTGGTTCCCATAGAGTGTGCTAGTTGCTTCCATATTCCCCAAGCACATATGCAATGGAGGAATAAATGGTTTAATTGTTTCAGAAGCCTTCGAATAGCTTGGACATGTGATTAAGCTAATCCATCCTTTCCTTTAAAGGTTTTGAATTGTCGAGATTTTTTTTGTGAATTTCCATAAGAAGGTATTGATCTTCTGCTGTGCTTTCGTTGCTAGATGTTCCATTATTTCTTATTTGGCTATAAAGCTGATTGGATGATAGTTGCATGGCAAATGCCACTATGCAATTTCTTTTTGGGGCTCGAAGACATATGCTTCTGTTTGATTCTAAGATATTGGTCTTGGTATTGGTTTGGCTTTTGTTCATGGGTTTGGTCAAATTCTTTTTGGGCGTTGGGTTCGTTTTGGGTTCATCCATACAAAAACATATATATATATATATATATATATGTATATGTATATGTATATATATATGTGTGTATATGCATATGTATATACATACATATATATACATATGCATATACACACATATATATATACATATACATATACACATACATATACATATATATATATATATATTTGCAGTAGTAATTAAGTTCAAAATACCACACGTAGCATCATATATGGTATAATAAAGCAAACCACCATAAAAATAAAAAATAATTACAATGTCAATTCGTCAAATTCGAATGCCATGATATATATTATATATTAAAATTAAAAAATAATAATGTCAAGCATCATCGATCAAGCATCATCATATGGGTCTTCAAAAATATCATCATCACCATCCATATTAGATGATGTAGTATTGGTAAATTAGAAGAGCCACAAACAATGCCACTAGTACTGGCACTAGCACTAGCACTATCATGCTCACTAGTTGGCTCACCTTCAACATGAAGTGTAGCAAGGTGGGAAGTGAAAGCATCCAAGTCAATATGCTTTGGCTTGATATCTCACTTCCTCATGTCCCCTTCCTTGTAGCCACATTGTATGTGTGAAAGGAACTGAAAGTTTGAATGCACATACACTAAGTCCTCTACCTTTTTTCAGTGTATTTGATTGCACTTTACTGAGTAGATGGACTATGTGCTCCAATTCCGCTTAGATTCAAATGAACTAGCAACCTATTAAGAAAAAATTAGAGAGTTAAGAGTTATAAAATGAAAATATTTAAATTATAAAATATAAATGAAATTTAAAATATAAGTTTTTTTAATAAAACTTGCGATAAATTTTTCATCTCAAAAGGTTGTAGATTTGTGAATGATTGGCCATGGAAGTACCACCAACTATGAGCATTGACCTTATACTTGTCACAAAGAGCATCGGTACTAAAGTCAATGGAGCGTGCAAAATCCATGAATTCAATCCTCATTGTATCTCGCATGTTAGGATCAATGAAGAGTCTACGAAGAGTTGTCTTGTACCCTTGATTGTCTTCAACATCTCTATATGGAGCAATTCAAGATCTTGTTCTTCGCATTTATGACGTATTTCATCTTCTCAATCATTAAGTTGATGCCATCATATATCTGTCCCAAAACAAAGCCTATTCATGTTGATACAACAAATCATACTTAGTATGGGCTCAGTGAAATTGAGGAGATATTCAACACGATCCCACCAAATGTCATCCAAGATCAGATGCTTAATATTTACTGCCCTTGTAGTACTAGATTGCCTCCATATGCACCAATTTTGGGTTGATGACCATATTAGAAAGTGGCTCATGAACCTTCACAAGTTATCTCAAGACAATTGTGTTGGAGGAAAAAAGGGTCTCATCAACTTGTTTGAAATTGAAAATAAAAAAATAAAATTTATGAAAATTAAAATTAAATTAAAAAATTTACTAAAGTGAAACATGTTTATTAAAATAAATCTTATTGCTTCACTTACCTTCAATAGCTCCGATTTCAAGAATGTTTTGAATATGCCTTGTGACATATGGTGGTCGGTGATGAACTTTTGGATCTCTTCGGCCTCAACATACACGTGTTTGGTCCAATCAATTTTTGTTCCATTTTTTGTAGCATAAAGTTGAGGGAGTGAACAACACAAGGTGTCCAAAAAATGTGTGACTAATGCTGCCCAACCAATAACCCAACAGCTCTACAATTTTTGGCATTGTTTGTTATGACTTGCACAAAATTTTGAGGGCCCACTTTCTCAATGGTTGTCATGAGAATGTTAGCAATAAATGTACCATCTTTTACCTCCCCTTCACAATCCACTGCTCTAAATAACATTGCTGCTTTAGGGGACATTGCAATAACATTGATCAATGGTTGATTTCTTGCATCTTTCCATCCATTGGAAACAATGGGCACCCTTGTTTTGGCCCATGAATCCCTTATGGGTTGCAATGACTCCTCTACAAACTTCACCTCTTTTTCCAATAAGGTGCTAGACGTATTTTGAAAACCTGGGCTCTTGTACCCTTTTGGAGCCTCATTAATTGCTTTCACCATTCGTTGCCAATATGGTGAGCGAACAACATTGAAAGCCAATCCATTTGTGTAGAGACATCTAACTATGTGTTGATCAACTATCTCTTGAGACTTGTTTTGAAATGCCATTTCCCACGGTTCCTTTGATCTCTTATGTGTAAAGGCAACGTGTTGTTCTTTAGGTGTGCACAAAAATGGGTGGCTTTATGTAGGTTCAAGATTAGAAGATGATGAAGGGGGCTTTATTCTTTAAGATCCTTTCTTTAACAAATGATGATTTAATTTGCAGCATACTGCTTGATTTTCTTTTTATTGCTCATTAATATATGCCATGACTTGTGCTTCCGAAATGGGTGCACTATTTTTTCTTGGGCAAGCTTTGATGCCTAGTCCAAGGATGTGGCACAAATGGCCTTTGACTTGCTCTAAAATTTGGAAGTCAATATTATAAAAACTATTTTTTTTTTTTAAATCTGCTGCTTGGGTATGAAAACCCTCTAGATACATTGTGGTTTGTCCTAAACGGACCCACAAGTTTGGGACGGGACTGTGGATGACCCCTAGGTTGGACCGGATCTAGACCTATATCTGGGCTTGACTGGACCTAAACCAGTAGCACAGGTTTGGCCTATTCTCTATTGTTATATACTTGTTGTTTAGCTCCATACATAGAGTTATAACTTGTTAGGGCAATCTTATTTTTAATTGTATTATTGGATCCTTGTTCTATTGTCTTACTCCATTGGTTGTCTTTCAATGTATATGAGCCCCTATTGCAATTCTTGCTGCAAAGCATCTGTGTCTAATAATTTGACCATTACCTTATTGCATCATAGTATTTTGGTGTAGAAGTAATGAACTCGTTTTGAGTTGCTTATCAATAGAAGAAATTTGCATTTTTCAGTTGTTTTCATTATAGCACCCTTGCTGTATATAAAAATAGTTTTGTTTACGAATGCTTTTCTAGTTGTGTTCCTAGCCATCTTATGATTTTCATTGCAAGAGCTTTGTTGAAGAGTGTCAAATCCTTTTGGTTCAGTCTACCTTTTGATTTTGACTAGCTGATATTTCCCCAGAAAATTAACAAGCATTTGTATGTTTTTTATACTCCTCGCCATAACAAGTTTCTTGTATTTTTATGATTCTTTTCCACTTCCCTCAAAAGCTACATGAGAGTGGGAGATAGCTGGGGTTGCCTGCAGGATTTAGTAGCTGAATCCTACCTGCAATTGAGAGTCATGTGTAATTAGTGTGGATAATCCACTACATAATTCATTAAAATAGAATCATAGATCCTACTCAACCTTAATGCAAATTGATTGATGAAATTGCTGTTCAACGTATGGAATTATGGAAAAACTGTCCTTATGTATGAGTGTTATTGAGTGCAACTAATAATGGGAGGAAGCATATATCAGCAAATAAAGAGCAGAGAACACACATAACAATGACATAAAGAAAAGCATAGACTTGGATAAACTAAAAATGTGAGAAAACTCCAGAAGAATCAGGGATCTCCTCCTCAAGCAACAATAGCCCAACTGAATCGACTTACTAAGAAACATTAAGGAAAAGATTCAGAGATCATTACAATACCTTTCCTTGGAGGTATATAAAGAACAGGAGTGCTTGAGAAATAATATATCTGCCATGTATATTTTTGACTTTTAATTTCTGTGTTTTTGGAATTTCCACCCATAAAATATGTTTGTTAGCTTGGGAGGTGATAATGATAGCTTTGTTTCCAATGTTTATTAATGTTCTAATAGCTTCTATCATGTTATGGTATCCTGAAATGTCTTGCAAGGCGTTTGAATTCCTAATTTGTCATTGTTAGGTTTTTTTCTTGTTTATTTTCATGCAGATATTTAATTTTGGCATGTATTTTTACATTAATTTGTCTTTATTTTAGTATTTCAAATATAAACGATATGTAATATGAGCAATCTTTTTGTTGCTTGCATTCTGTGGCATATGAATCTTGTCTTATTCTCATTACCCATTGAGAATTCACATCGTTGGGAAACAGTACTGGATGTTATGAGGTCCAGGAAATAATGCGCTATTCTTCTGCCTTTCTGTCCAAATAATGCTAGCTTTCTCACATAAACTAACAAGGATTAGTTTATGTTATGTGCTTCACAATCCAGTTTGTATATTCTTTAGGGGCTAATAAATTTGTGCAGGTATTCAGGATAAGCTGATGGAGCATTTAAGGGCCCGTGCAATGATTGAAACAGTGAATAATGCTAACAAGTCCATTAGCAAGTCTAGCAGTGTTTCTCCACCTCAGTGCTTTGCACACATGGTAAGGTCTTTTGTCTTCATTTTTCTACTATTGGTGCAATTCCTTGTCTCCTATGCTGCAGCCATGAGCCATCCTTATGCATTATAACTTTTTAATATTTATAATATATATTATGTTCACAATTTAGTATTTGCCAAGGCAACTGAATTATATAAGTAGAGTTCATTAGTTAAGGTCTAAGTTGCCGGTTCTGGTACGGGATCAGGCACGGGTACAGGATATGGGTACGCTGGTACGGCGATTTGTTTTTCCTGAAATACGGTACGTTTGGGTATGACTGTATATATATATGCAAAAAATTAAAAATATACAAAATTGTAAATACATTTGATAGTATGATATAGTATACTTCATCAATCATCAGTCATCAATTCATCATTGAATCATTGATCAATGGTAGTGATAAAGATAAATGCCAATTGATAGTTCAAAATTTCAATATTATGTCATATATCATATATGTCTAAAGTCTCAATTCAAATGAAGATCATTACAATTACAAACTTACAATGATAATAGGGATCTGTGTCATGTCCCCAAAATTGTGACATTACAAATATCAAATAATGTATCAAATAGAAAGTAAATAAATAAAATACATATTAAAATATATTAACCATTTAATATTAGTTATCAAAAAAAATAATATTATAATTATAATTATCATGAAATAATATTATGATTATAATAATCAAATATAACAATATAAACAAATATAATATTAATGATGATATTATATAATATAAATTATGACATACAAATTTTATTGTGATATTAATATAAATTTAAATAGTAGTATATTATGTAAAAAATATATTAATATTTCTTAGCCCACGAAAGGCCATAGAAGGCCCGTCGGCATTTAAAAAGACATCTCTGGAAAGCTGCGAATCATTTACAGCAGCAGTTAGTACATGACTAAAATCATCCAAGATAGAAGGGGTATGACTTATGGGAAGCCATGTCACCCTTCACAATGCTATTTAAAATGGAAATGAGTTTGAAAAAAAAAAAAAAAAAGAAGAATATCGAGGCATAAAAGAAACATTTGGAATATCTTCTAAACCCAACGAATCTTTCCAAAGACACTTCACATTTCTTTACCAAAGATCTTTGATTATTTATATCCATAGCATCGTGGCTGGCTGGAAGGGAGGAGGATAGCAAGAAGATAAATATACTAAGGATATTATCGTGGCTGATAAAGGAGAGGAATACCTGCAGACAAACAGCAGCAACTAAGTAAATGTTTCATGAGTTTAAATAATAAATAAGGTAAGTAGTCAGAAATTAAATAAGGTTGAATGAATGCTTAATAATAAAGTAAATAAATACATTCTGAAATCAATGGCTAGGGTTTGTTAGATAAATTAAGGACTTAATAACAGTTGGTAATTAACATATATATTTAATATATATATGATAAATGTATATATATATATATATGTGTGTGTGTGTGTTGTACCCAAACCAAATTTTTTGCTTCATCAAGGCATTTTGTATTTAAAAAGTCTAAATCTTGCTAATATGATGTAAAATACAATTTTGGGCAATATCAAGCATGGAGTTTTTGTCAATATTTTGTCAGTCAAAGTCAGTTTTATTGATCAGAGCCTGAAGCAGAGACTCAGAGTGGAGCTTTTCATGATGGAGGAACATCTCACGATGGCATTTCATGTTGCATACGGTCATTCCAGTGATCGAGACAGAGTTTTCAGTGATCAATTTATGAAGATTTTTCAAAGGGAAAATCAGAAAGTGCAAGTATAGCCCAAGGGCGCCCAGCTTGATGAAGGTCAAGATCTTGTTTAAAATGTTCAAGCATCCAGTCAATCTCTTCAGAATCAGTCTGGCTATCCGTCGAGCTATCCAGCAAAGCTTTTCGAGACCCACAGCTCCGGCAACAGTGACAGAAGATGAAATTCCTAAATTTCCAAATGTGAGAAATTTGCTCTTTTCAGTGAAAAGCGCGCCTCTAGCCTGAGGGCGCCCATCTAAAAGAGGGGGTAAATCTTGGCGTTTTTGATGGCGGATACAGTCAATTTGTTCTCGACTAGTTGCTTATCCGACGAGATATCAAACGTAGTCATCCGAGTTTCAGAACTCCGGCGGCAGTGATCCGAAGATCAGCTTAAAATGGAGTTTTCACGTTTCTGAGCTTCTCCGTTTGTTCCCAGTGCAGTAATGCCCAGTGGCTTGGTTTAAGGACCCTCAGATGGCGAAATTTGCGGATGAAGTCTTCCTAACATCAGTAGTACTCTAGCCTAGCTCCAATGCATCATCCAGCTTGTCGATCCGACGTTCCAGTGTGATCATGGTGGAGGTTCTACCAAACACGTAATTTCACGGGACTAACAAACAATTTGCGGTGTATTTTTACGGTCTAGGCGCCTAGCCTTTAGGCTGTCAGATGTGTTCGTTTGCGTTGAAGTCTTCCGGCTTTCGGCGTAATCATTTATCTATTCAAGCGAGCCTAGTAGTAAGCCTTTGGATGCTTGGCAAATGCTCGTACGTGCGAGTCTTTGGCAAAGCTGAAGAGTGAGGACATTCGGAAAATGGCCAAGTCTGGAGCGGATATTTTAAATAAAATATGCACTGGCGTTTTTAAGGTCTTAGAAGCAGTTTTCTTGCTTCGTCACCTCTAAAGACTTCTCTTGTGGGCCCTTACGCTGTCCATTTAAACAGATAGTGCCTGAATCGGGTCATCCAGCTCCAGATATCAGGTCAAAGTAGGGTACTTGGATGAAAGTTCGACTTTCGTCAAAATGACACCAGTGCAACTAAGAGCCAGGCGCTTTTATTTTTGAGGCCCTTAACACAGCTTTCGGTGTCGTGCATACAGTCGTTGGATGCAGAATGTCTCCAGGCACGCAGTGAGCTTCGTTGCTTGTCAGCAGGGTTCACCGTTCACCGTCGGCAGCCGTTTGAAGCGTCAGATGGCAGTTTGAGAAATGGCCAAGTCTGGAACCCGTAAAAGCAATTTAATCGGGCGCCTAATTTTTCAAGGGGTTAAACGATGGATTTTGCAGTAGTGTCTCCCAGCAGACATTTCTTCTCTTTAGTAGGCTTTCCGATGAATTCTTCAGATCAGTCTCAGCATCACCCGGTCATCCAGAAATCAGTGTCGAAGTTGGCCAGTGTAACTTTGTCGTCAACTATAAAATAGGAAGTTAATAAAAAGTGCAATATCTTGAGCAAATGGACGCCTATGAGCTTAAATGATGACTTTTCGGAATCAGTGAAGTCTAGCGGTGAAGCCTAAAGCTTCATTCGAATTGTCAACTGAAGTTAAATAATATTTAATATTTATTTTGCATATTTTGGCATTAAAATGGCGAATCTCTAAAATTGATGCCTTTACAAATTGCATGATGAATATTAATTTATTATTATTTATTTCCGGACTCAGTGTCAGTATCAGTGTAACTGAAAGGCAACCAATCAAAAGGCTTCTATTTTCAGCTGAGGTTTTAAATCTTGCAGTTGTCAGATTGATGCGAATTTCATCTTCTTTAAGCATGGCGCCATCTTCATTTATTATTCACAAAGCTAAAGAGAAATTCGTTTTTCTTAAGAGAAATTCATATTTTTCAAGCAAAATTCGTTTTTCTTCAAAGGCAAAGGCGTATTTTCAGCAAAGTGTTTCTTCATTCGTATTTTCAAGGGAGATTCGTATTTCAAAATTCATATCTTCAAAGTCAAAATTCGTTTTTCTTCAACCAAAAGGCGAATTTTAGCAAACCAAAGGCAAATTCTTCATCAACAATCATTGGCGAAGACATCAAAAACATTTTTATTAAGTCAGGTCGAGACTTCGGACAAGATGGCGATTTTAGCAGAAGCAGAGCACTAAAAACTTCTTTCTTACGTCTTAAATTCTTCTATTTCTCGTCTTAAATTCTTTCGCATGTTTGAAGAATTGGCGACTTTTGGCAAAACAAATCATCTGGGTTGATTCAGAATAGCTTCCTCGAGAAAACCCATGTGCCAGAATTTTTCAGGAAAATTTACTCCAGAGCATCGGTTCTCGAGGCTCTAATTTTCTCAACTGAAAATTCCTTGCATGGTCGAGTAGAAGTCAAATTTTCGCAAATCTGACATTCTGGGTTGTCTTAGAATCTTCTTCTGGACAAAACCCATATCTCAGATTTTCGCCGAAAATAACTCTTTGAAAGGCTATTTTTAGCCTCAGCAGGCTATTTTTAGTTTTCCAGAAAAATTGTCAGAATATAGCCATGTTCACAGTCAATAGGTGAGTTTTTCAAAGTACAGTACACACAGACTGAATTCAAGACCAAATCGGTCTTAATTCATGATTTGTATCAAGCCACAGAAGAGATAATGGCCATCACTTCAGTCATGGAGCCGCCAAAGTTATAAGTCAGTTAAATGCTAGTTTGAGTGTACAAAGATTGCCAAGATTGCTCAAGTTGCTGACATTCAGATGCTGATGCAGTTGGCAGCCTCGTTGAGGGATTGCTTGTTCGAAATCATGACCAGTAAACTTCAGTTCCCGCCTCTCAGGATAGACATTACACACACGAGTTGAATTTGGTGTTACCCTTTCAAGTTAACTCGATGTTGTCATCACATGCATACCTATTCTGAGATTTGCCTTATTTACTTGGGGTTTCTTTTAGGGTTTTTCGTTAACTGATGGTAGTCTTCCAGTTAACTTGCTTTCAATAAGAGGCGTGCATGCTCGCACAATTGTCCATTTTAGGTTATTTGCCGGTTATCGATGGTAGCTTTCCGATTAAGCATATAGTTTACTTCATTAGGGTTTAATAATTAATCTTGCATGCATTTGCGAGGCTGTAGTTAACACAAGGTGATTTTAGGGTTCCCTACACCTTGATGTATATAAATAAGAGCTTTTGCTCATTTGTAAATAACTTTTGCTTGAGAGAAATATATGCTGCGCCTACCTTGCCCTCAATATTGCTCTTTTGGTATTTGTTCATGTGTCTTCGCTATTACGATTAATTGTTATGCCACATAGGGTTTCATGCAATTGTAATGGTGAATTCTTTCTGTTTTGTGCAACTTTACCATTATGATCAAGTGTTATGCCACATAGGGTTTCGTGAGATTGTGATGATAAATCTGTTTTGTGCATATTTACCATTGAGGTCAATTGTTATGCCACATAGGGTTTCAAGAGATTGAGATGATAAATCTGTTTTATGTATATTTACCATTGTGATCAATCGTTATGCCACATAGGGTTTCGAGAAATTACGGTGATAAATCTGTTTTGTGAATCTTTATCATTATAATCAAGGGTTATGCCACATAGGGTTTCGTGAGATTGTGGTGATAAAGCTGTTTGTGAAGTCTTTACTATTTCGATCAAGTGTTATGCCACATAGGGTTTCATAAGATTGTCATGGTAAATTCTTAAATCTGTTTGTGCCCAATAAGCTTGTTTAGATTGAGATGATAGATGCACCACCTTGCCTTCAAGTAGAGAATCTAAACTCGTTTATCGTCCGATAGTCAAACCTGCTCCATTTCCTCATGCTCTGTTTTTTGAGGAAACTGGATAGATTTAAAGTAGTTAGCTTAGTTGTAGTTAATGATCTGCGAAACCAGAAAATCCTTAGCTGCAACGTTCTTGGTTTTCTTAACCTTGTGCCTCTTCCAGCTGAGAACAAAAAGATAGGACTTAGATTACTTTTCTTTTCCATGCATTCCAGCACAACGAGGGAGCTTCCCCTCCTAATTTGAAGAGCACTCATTGCGTAGTGTACATAGCTGTCCGTACAAACCTGCACTCCAGAGGTGTTAGATTTTACGCCAACAATATGATAAATGTATATATATATATATTAAATATAATATGACTGATAAATGATAATCAATGAATGGATTAAGAAGTTAGTAAAGGTTAGTATTTGAGATATATGTTTAATACATATATCTAGGATAAATATAAATATGTTGAATATAATATATTTACGGTATATATAATTTATATGATGATAAATATATGTTGGTAATTGATAACTACATACTCACACACACACACACATATATATATATATATAGATTGAGAATAATAAATACCTCCTGGAGGGAGAACATATACAAATTATTTATATATATAATATTTTGTTTACGGTTATCCAATAATAATACTTGCAGCAATTATTGAATCTTATAAGTAATAATGATTTTATTCATTCACTACATTGATAAATGGAATGATAGAATACCAACCTTGGGATCTTGATAGATATTTAATATCTACCCTAATGTACTTATGAAATATATTATAGGAGAATCACCCATAGTGAAGGAAACGGATAATCCTTTGATAAGAATCAAATATTTATATCATCTTTTATCTTGTTGGATGTTATTACTTAAATTTATCAATCTCTAATGTTTCTAATGTCTCCTTGAGAAACACTTTGAATGCAAGATTAAGGATTAGGTGCTTTCACTAAAAAGGGGACATTACAATCTGACGATAAACCATCTAGTTATTACAATATTGGATTAATATCAATGTTTATACTGAAATAAATATTTTATAAATCCACTAAATTGACAAGCAACATATAAGAAGTTGATAATGAAATAATACCTTTGAAATTAATTTGAAACCCAAGCTAAAACATATCACAAACTACTACAACAAAAAAGGATGATTCAAATTAACATTTTCTGCCTGGTAGCACCCTAGGAGCGCCTTGGGAGTGCCTGGGAGTGCCTAGGAGTGCCCAAGAAGGACCCACGGAGAACCTGAGGCTGCTTGGGCGCTCCTAGGGTGCTTCCAGGCGCTCCCTAGGCCTCTCCCGTACCCAAATGCTCCAGGAGCGGGCATGGGGTCCTTTTTTGAAGAACCCGATAACATAGGTTAAGGTTGAAATGCATATAAGCCCCACATATTGCAATGAGTAAAGCAAACCAAGGTATTGTGTAATATCTGGTATACAAACTTAAGTTGGTACAATCATAGTTGTAAAACTCAGACTCGGCAAGAACTCGGCAGGCCCAAAATTTTTAAAAACTTGGGACTTGGATAAAAACTCGGCAATAACTTGGCAAATTTATCGAACATTTGAAAATACATACTTTTTAAAAATATTCTAAAAAGACACACAGATATTGAATTTGTAGAACATTCAACATATTACTGATTTCCATCATATATAAATCAAAATTTGAGTTTGATACATATCATAAACCAAAAAACAAGTTCAACTTCTGAATACATATCAACTTCAAGTTTCGGTATCAATGAAAATTGTAACTCATAAATTTCTTTTATGACTAAAACTCAAAAAAGTTTGTTGCTGCTGTGTGGGTGTTTGTAATGTCCCCTTTTTAGTTCGTTCTAGTTTCTTGATGGTTTAGCCTATTAGCCGACCCTCGTAGGCTAATGTAGATGGTTAGAGAGTCTTGTTTGGCAGTTATCTGAGTGTTTTCTTCTCCAGAGCTCAGTTTGGTTCAGGATTGGCCTTCGTTTGGTGATTCAAGACTCAGTTTCACACACTATTTATAGTAAGTCTCTTAGTCAATGGCGTCCTGTGTTACTATTTATAGTAAGGCACTTGGACGAGTGTGGAGGCAGTGTTGATCCCGGTTTTTAGTTGGCTTGGCGAAATAAGGATTAATGTGCAAGTTATATCATTTAATTATTATTAAAGACGACTTTAATAATAATTATTCATTAAAAGCATATTATAAAGTTATATTATAACTTTAAGTCTAAAGGGGGCCATTTAATGACTTAAAGTACATTAAATGATATTTTAATTTGGGCACCATTTATGAGGATTTATTCTAATGTTATGAAATATATTAAATATCATTTTAATGACTCTAAAGAGACTTCTAGAAGGGGGTCGACCTACTTAGGAAAAAGTATATAATGGCTCATCAATAGCAAAAGGAGGCATTGAGGATTTTGACATTGAGCTTTTGAAGAGTTTCAATATGGAGGAGAAGAAACCTAGGGTTTCTGCATTTTCTGCACTCTGGGTCATTGAGAATGTAGTCTCTCTTTGATTTTGCATACCTGAGGTTGTGAAAAATCTTCCGAAGGATTGCCTTCAGATTGGCTTCATCCAGGAGTCAACATTGTGCTTCATTGAAGGATTTATCAAGGGTTTCAAAGAATATTTATCTGCAGATCAAAAGTTTTGAAGATTATTGTTGAAGAAGAATTACAGACTTAGCTACTTCAGATTTTGTCATCTTGGTCTGCAATAAGAGGTCGATGGTAGTGTTGTGACCTTTTCACACATCACCCCATTCAAAATGGGGACCCCCTAATTTTTGCTCCATTCTGGTTTTTTGGCTTTGGTTTTCCTGCTATCTCTTTCTTTGCTCTGTCTGTCTTTCTGGGGATGTGCCCGTCTTTGCACTTCAACTTGAAATTTTGGCTAAGTTTGAGAATTAGGGTTTTGAATCTTCCGGCCAGCTTGAAGTTGAATTGAGTGAGTAAATTGAAATTTGAGCTCGACACTACATTCAGTAAGCTCCCAACAGGTTCCCAGCAAAATTTCATTGAATTCTGACAACTTACTATTTTAGTAAGTACCTAATTTGGGGCATTTTCTCAGCACTTTCGAAGTTCTATCCGTTACACTGCGTCTGGAGCATGTCAAACTGCTTGCCTGCAAATTTTGAGCTGAAACAGACAACTTTCTATTTTTAGCAAGTATCACCTTCAGGAGCAGATTTTAGGGTTTGCATGCAAAGTTTTTCAGTGCATGTCGAGAGGATATTTCTGGGTTTCCAGAGACCTACGCGATGATATAACATGCAAGATGAGATGATAACTTTCAGCAGTCTTCACTTCAGAGGCTATTTTTTAGGGTTTGCTTGTTGGAGTCTTCAACGCATGTCTGGATATTCTTTGTGGGTTTTTCGAAAGCTTCGCAGTGATGTAACATGCAAATCAAGATCAAGACCTTTTTCAAGAGTTGTTTTCGGAGGCTATTTTTAGGGTTTGCGTGCAAGACTTTTCAGTGCATGTCAGCATATTCATCATGGGTTTTTCAAGAGCTACGCAACAAGGTAACATGTAGGCAGAATTGACCACTTTTTCGGGAACTTACTATTTTTAGCCAGTGCTCGCATGCAGTCCAGTTTGCTGGGTTTTTCTGGGTTTTGTGAGATCTCTCGAGCAGTGCAACATACAAACACATCCGACAACTGATTGGTCACTTTTTCGGACACTTACTATTTTTAGCAGGATCACTCCGGCAGCTGCCCAACACTTCAATGTCACGAACAGGGCGACATGCAATAGGAACAGGGTCAAACGAAGATCATTTGAGCAACATGCAAGTTAGATTAGGGTTTTGGGTTTCGAGACTCAAAATGAGGGGTAAAACGCCAAAATCTCCAAAAATCGGTGTATCCCACTACGATCAGTATCTTTCAAGGATTCCACTAGTAAAATTTGAAGGCAATCCGAGCACTTACTATTTATAGTAAGTCACTTCTGAAACAGGCTATAAATAGCAGGTTAGCACGAGGCACCAGTGTGAACAGGCTAGTCAACCCATGAGGATCACGTCAGTCAGATTTCAAGTTGAACGGAGTTGTAGAAATCTTGAAACCAAGTAGTTACTATAAATAGTAAATCACCTTCTGAAACAGGCTATAAATAGCAGGTCGACACAAGATGGCAATGTGAACGGGTCAATTAGATCATGAGGATCCTATGGTGTAAATTTCAGATCAATCCAAGCTTTAGAAGGGTGAAAACCATAAACTTACTAAATATAGTAAACAAGGGCAAGCGAGCTTAAAAAAATGTCTAAGTCTGAGAAATTTCTTGCTCACCCCTTGAAAGGCGCCCAAGGTGAAGCTGGCTGAAGGATGGAAATTTTTTCAAGTGTTGAATTCCTGTAGAGGGTCCCAAATGCGCCCACATTGGAGATAGCTCTAGGAAATACTCTAAGTGTTGTTGAAAATTCCTCCTCACACCCTCATATGTGCCCATGTTGGAGATGGAGCTAAGAAAATGTTCTAAGGCGTTGAAAATTCCTTCACCACCCCTGATATGCGCCCAAGAAGAAAGTAGGTGGAGTAAAAGTTTTTAAGTTGTTGAAAATTCCTGTACACCCAGCTAAATGTGCCTAACATGGAGGAGGCTAAAGGAATTTACCAGTGTTACCCGGGGATGCGTCCCCGGGTCTAAACCCCCCCCGTCACTGTCTCGGAAACGGCTAGGGGGACAGCAGCAGTGTACCATGTTCTTTTTATTTTGATTTTCATATCATAATTGAAAAAAATCCTATTTTGGCAATGGATTCTTAACAAAAATGTTATAAGCTAAGTTTCTATAATGTATATATGCATGCTTTATCCTTGTTTTCATATGAATATTTAATGTTTCCCTATATATTTTAAATTTTTCTATATTTTATATAGCCGTCCCTAAATTTGGCCTCAAAAATCGGAAACTTGGGGTAACCCTGGAATTTACTAAGTGAAGAAAAGTTCTTGCAGGGGTCTTGAAATGCGCCCATGTCACCTAGCACTGTGGAAGATGTTCAAGAAATATTCTAAGTGTGGAAATTCCACCTCCACACCTCAAATGCGCCCAAGGAGAGAGGTAATTCCTCCTTGATACTCCAAATGCGCCCATCTCCAAGAGGTATGAAGAAAAAATAGCTAAGGCAATGTTAATTCCTGCAGCGGGTCCCAAATGCGCCCAAGTTAGAGGTGGCTCTAGGAAATGTGTTAAGTGGCGTTGGAAATTCCTCCTTGATACCTCATATTCGCCCAAAGATGTTGAAGGTGGTGGCGCTTTAAAAAAATGCTCTGAGTGTTGTTGACTTCCTTCACTACACCTCAAATGCGCCCTCATCAAGTCAAGGTGAGAAAAGGTTGCTAAGTATGTTGAATTCCTCCACCACTAGCTAAATGCTCCCAAGTTAGTTGACGGGCTAGCATAAAAAAATTCCTCCTCTATACTTGAAATGCGCCCAAAGTGGAGAGAGATAATGGTAAGGAAAAACACCTAAGTGTGGAAAATTCCTTCACTACACCTCAAATGCGCCCATGATTGGAGATGGATGAGAGAAAATTTATCATAAGTCAAGATAAAATTCTACCTCCCCTAGAGAAATACGCCTAACCTTGGGAAGGGATGATAAAGTTTACTAAGGCATGTACAAACTGGCAGAGGAGGAGTCAAAATGCGCCAGCTTCATGAAGTTGGATAAAATTGTCCAAGGCAAGGCAAGAGAAAGAATACGCCCAAAGAGGAAGAGTAAAGATGAACTTTGATGATGAAATATTTTTTCTAAGGTATAAATTGCAAAAATTAAATGTACCCCTTCATAGTAATACACATGAATTTGGCATTTTCTGAGGGGAATTTTCTTCTGGGTACTGGATATCTTCGACAAGGAGATGATTCTAAAATTTTCCACACCTTGCTAAGGACTTTAAGATGGAAATTTCACTCGGGCGCCTGGTTGATGAATTTTCTAGAGGAAATAAATTATTTCTAAGGCAGATGGGTTGGAAATTTGGCTAAGGCATGAAGAATTTGAAGATGAAATTTGCTAGAGGAAAAGGATGAACTAGATCACTCAGACATTGGAGATCAGAACATGGATATTAGGTGAGTAAAGTGAATTTTTATTATAAGTGTTTTGATGCTCTTCTTTTTATCTGTTTTGCAGGATGAATGCTGGGACCAAAGTGGGAGGACTTGAAGTGATGGAGCGAATACTTTGGGACAATATTGCAACTGTAGGATGAAATAAAGTTACGTGTTTCAAGCCCCTCCATGATGTCTCACTTGCGTCCAAACCATGAAGGGAGATGTTATCAGAAATGGCTAAGTGTTGGAATTTCTCCTCAAAGACCCAATATGCACCCGACGCAGTCAAGCAAATGGCAAGCGGGAATGATTGAATCCAAGACAAGAAAATCTTTCAAGTTCAGAATGAAGGAAAAGATCAAGGCCCAGGTGTTGGAGATCGACATCATGACGGATTGAAGGGCAAAATAAAGGAATTCTTCTTAAGTCTGAAGTCCTCCGGCAATGACCCAGAAGATGTTCTCCAACATACTCCGCATAACCAAAGGTACCATGACAACAAGGAGGAAGATCATCGTCCAACAGCTGAACGTACCTGCCATATCAGTCCAAGAAACATAAGCCATGATGATCAGACTCATCTAGTTTGCAGTCAAGAAGAGGAACAAGAACAATGCGAACGTGTCTATGGACAAGAATCTTCTAAAAGGGATGGTGGACATTAATTGCTCATTTATTACCCCACTCCTCTTAGTAGCGGTTTTTAGGGTTAGGGTTTATGTGGCTTGATCTGAGCCCTTTATTGTAATTGAATCTGAGCCGTCCACTGGATTTGGCCAACTATAAAAGGGGCATCCCCCCTCATTTGTACCTCATTAGAAAAGCGAAGAAGGAATAGAGAGAGATTGATAGAATAGAAGGTAGCATAGTTTGATAGTTTAGCTTAGATTGAAAAGGAAGGAAAGTCTTCCATTTGAATACTTTGTAAGAAGTTGTTGTGAACACTTTCATAATAAAAGAGTTTTCATTGATGGTGATCTCTTCTTTTGTTGTGAGTAGCTAGCGAGGCTTCTTCGTCCTTCCAATTCACTTAGAATCTTGAAGTAGCTTAAAGTAAAATAGATTTCATTTCATGCAAGTAGTTAGTAATTGTAGAATGTGGTGTTTAATTTGAGCAAGCTTCGCTTATCCATACCACTAGCGGGCTCACTGATGGTGGGTTTTCCTTGTGTGGTTGACTGGAACATCTTGGACCTAACTTCAATTTCAGTTTGAATGCTAGTATGCGTCGTTGTGATGGTATCTGCATGATGCTAGTATGCGTTGTTGTGGACACTTTATACAACTTATTTGAGGCAGAGAGTATATCGAAAAGTGCTGATTACTTAGTAAAAATACATAGCAGAAGATCCAAATTACAAAAGGAAAGGGAGATCAAGTAGTTGCTGGATGGTGGTTTCTGTTTCGGGTGATGTTCCGTTTTGTTGCTGATCAGTGGGTCCCATAGGCTGTTTGGCCTCATGGACGCTATTAAAAACCTTCATTCATTCATTCAATCATGATTTGAATATCTCTAGTTACTCCTCTGAAGATTGCACCAGTTTTGTGGAAGCTGTCCGAAGTGAGGCAAAGCAAAACCTGGTTGAAGTATGCGAGAATTGATCGCCATGTCCCACGCCTTAGAGTAGATTATAGCATTTTTTTATCCCTGCACCCATTTCAATTACTATATTTTTGGTTAGTATTTGTTGTACCCCAAAATTAAAAATTTTGTTACACTTAGACATTTTGAAGAAATGAGTAAAAGTCTTGTTAAATCAGTCAAAAAGGTCAAAATTTGGGTGTGCAAGTCTTGCATAAGGGGTTAAAATGCAAAATTTTCAAAATCTGACGATCTGGGTCTGCTCAGAGCAGCGTAATCTACAAAACCCAGATCTTAGTTTTTCATCCATATTTGTTAGGAAAACTGCTATTTTTAGAAAGTTTCTGAAAATAGTAACTTTTTCTGGGTTTTTTTGGGTTTCTTTAAAAACGGATACTGGCAAAACTTTCTAAAACTAGAAAGTTTCTAAGAATAGAAAGTTGGTCCGTTAGGGTCCAAACTGATTTTAATTGGCTCAAAATACGTCCATATTAGGCTCATGCAGTCAGAATCTCAAAATAATCAATTTTGCCCTAGTGAGTCTATTCTGCTTTTTTAGAAGCATAACAAGAGCTCCGAGGTCATTAATGGAGGCCAATCGGCTGCCAGGTGTCAGATTCAACATTCAGGCGTTCAGCAGAAGGCGAGTTGGTGAGCAAGCACGAAGAATGGAGAAAAAAGTGAAAAATGTGAAAATTTTCTAAGTCTGGAAGGTTTGGGCGCCCTAGAAGAGAATAGGCACCCATCTTTTTAGGGCACTAAATGATAAAATTAGGGTTTATACTTCTAATCAAAGTTGTTCATTCCTCTGCCAGCTTCGCAACGCCTGTCTCCGTCAGATCATCCGACTGTTCAATCTTCAGCAGATTCTGATCGAAGAGGAACGTACAGAATGAAAGTTTCAAACTCTGAAGAAAGTCAAATGAAAAAAATGACCAAGTCTGAAAGGTTTGGGCGCCCCAGGAGAGAAGAGGCGCCCAAGATTTTAAGAGGTAAAACAGATGAATCCAGAGAAGTGGCTCTAATATGATCTCTTTGCAGTTGATCTAGCTCTCCAATGAGATATTCAGCGCGTCAATCGGAGTTTGCATTCGCCAGATACGGGAAGTTGAACATAGGGTGAAATAAGAGTGAAGTTTCAGAATTCAGAAGCAAGGTGAAAATTCATGGAAATAAACTAAGTATGGTGAACTTGGGCGCCCCCAGCCAAGATGGGCGCCCAAGCTTTTGAAGCTCCAGAATTCATTGTTTGACAAAATAGCTCCCAGAAGACCCTTGACAATATCTTCTCAGCTTCGCAATGAGCATAACGGTCAGTCAATCCGAGGCCTGGATCACCAGATTCGACATGATCATCTGTAGAAGAGGAGTTAATGAAGGAGTTGAAGATCATCAAAAATGGCTAACTTTGGACAAAATGGGCGCCCTTGGAGGAAAAAGGCTCCCATGAATTTGAAGGTCAAAATGAAGATTTTAGCCAGAGACACCTCCAGACCAATCTGCTCAGAATCAGTCAGGCTCTGCGAGGAATCCTTTAGCTCGCTCATCAGATTAGTCTGCAAGCTGGAAATCGAAGGCGAAGTAGGGGGTCAAAATGGCAGAAAGTTGAAAATATCAAAAAATTGACTAACACTACTTGAAGTGGGCGCCCCTAGCCAAGAAGAGCGCCCAACTTCTCATGCCTTAGAGAAATTCTCAAGATTTTCAAATTTTCAAAATTGGAAGAAG
>VDFB02317769.1:0-19984 GCA_007258455.2 Sequoia sempervirens | reverse complement strand
TATATTTGAGCCATTTGCACATGACAGCTGGGGGGATTACCCTGCAATGTTGCCACATTTCCTTGATAGCATTCGGTTTAACTGCCCACGTGCTAGTCTTTGCATAAACTTTTTGCATGCATCGGACTCCATGATACATTTCTTCTCGGAGGCATTTCTTTTGTTGGGGGGGTAAAAAAAAAGAAGAAAAGGAGAGTTTAGGTGCCATACGGAGGCCTGTGCACAGGATACATGTTTACCTTGACAGATCGAATTGCTACATTTGATAAAAATGTTCTTTAATTCCTTCAGGAATCATTATTTGAAAACCACACATCCCTAATCCTCCTTATGCATACTGTTTAATGCATCCTCTGCCCCTACATTGTTATAATGCAACCAGTACTACATCCCTGTGTCCGTAGCCTCATAATAAAACTTGATACCAGCTATAGCCTGGGCCCTCACTAAGGTGAACAAGGAAACTTCAGAAGGGTGAAGTGGCGTTGGGTTATTTTTCGTAGCTAGAAGGGGGCAACCCTTTAGGCATTCAGTTCTACCGATTTCAAGCTACTTCACTGTGTCGTACCTATTGCGATGCAAACCCTTTCATTTTAAGGGAATGGTTGTTAACCCTCCAACCCTTCTACCTAGTGTTGAAGAAATTTTGCAGTTGAAGTGAACATCACTTTTCAAGAACCCATCATAGAAAGGGCCACAATTGCAACTTTTTTTTGGTGTTGTTGTTGACGCAATGGTGATACTGTGAAGGGCAGATATTCTGATAAAGCATGACTAGCGCGTACATGAATGCAAGAGCCTAGGTCACTGCTTAGGAGCTTCCTTGCTGTTCTGAGTATGGGAAATCTCTGGTATGATCTTTTGCTTCTCCAATTTGGTGAATTTGCAGCCTGAAAGTAAGGTTTTGATGAAGGTTTTAGAGTATGTTTATTAAAATGAAAATTACTGCCAATGTTCCTAATAATGAGCAGATTTAGATTTTAAGATTACGGCATCCTTCACCCTAGGTAGTTAAGTATATACCAGCATATTTAATATATAACATATATCCTATATGGTCATACTTTCTCTAATCTGTCCAAGCTCTCATCTGGTATAAATCAGATTTTATGTGGCCTATGTAGTGGCATTTTTCATATTCCATCAAATATTTCATGTGCCTTGTCTTTGCTCCATAGTTTCCATACATTTCTACCAAATTTTTGCCAACTATAATTTTTGACAACAATCCCACAGCATTTATGCTTCGATAGATGTATATACCCTGTATC
Source organism: Sequoia sempervirens (assembly GCA_007258455.2). Taxonomy (NCBI): domain Eukaryota; kingdom Viridiplantae; phylum Streptophyta; class Pinopsida; order Cupressales; family Cupressaceae; genus Sequoia; species Sequoia sempervirens. The sequence continues at coordinate 18,713 of VDFB02317769.1, read as the reverse complement.
AAGCTACTGTTTTGGCATAAGCAGGCAGGATGCCGGTTAAAAAAAACTGTGGAATTTGGCATTATGCACCTATCGAATGCAATTGCTCTAAAGACCCTAAAGCCTTCTCCACAAATCCGTTCTGTACATATCTTGCAACTTTTGCATTCTAAGAGTTCACATCTCTCGAGGCATTCTGTAAAACAGTCCACACAACTTGTTCTGCTCCCTCTTTTTCTTTGTAGCTATTGTTTACCAGGGCAGTTGCAAATTCAACATTTCACAGAATTCCTCTATCCTTTGTACATTTTCTGCAAGCGTCACATTTCATTAACTGGAAATAAAAACTATAAACCCAGTGAATTTAGGGCTAAGAAAGGAAGTTATGACGTGTAGTTAGAGGGAAGTTTTAGATTTATTTACCATGTAAGTGATGTAATTGGTTTAAATCGCCATCTCCCCAGCTGCAGCAGGAAATTTAAAAAAAAAATAAAAAAAATAAAAAAATTATATATGCTCTACATATTAATTCAGCTGTAGCAAAAATATAATATAATGTATGCTCTACATATTAATTCAGCTGTAGTAAAATATAATATAATATATGTTGCACATATTAATTCATCTCACCAAAATATATTATAATAAATGTTGTGCATATTATTGAAGTAAACAGAAAGAAACTAAGAACGCAATAGAAATGATTATCAACATTAATAGTTGATATACAGTTAGTTATTTTCCCAACAACATATATTACTTAAAATGAAATAGAAAACGACTTTCTAGTTTCCTCCATAAAATACAAGTCTTATTACAAAAAGCTTAAGTTCAAGTGAGAAAGTTTTTTTTAAAACGGAAGTTTAGTTGGCCAATAAACTATAAATCCAAGTGATTATAAATCTTCATTTGAAACGTAATCCTTTACCACTTAAATATTAAATATTAATAAGGTGAGTGTGGACAGAGAGTCAGTGATAAACTAAAGTCTACTTTTTAAAACAAAAGAAAATCATGGTACTTGAGATTAGCATGCCTCCAAGTTACAAAGAAACTTTATAAGTTTTAAATATTAAAAAAAAAAAAAAGAGAGAGAAAAGAAACTGCCCTTTAATTCGTGGGCCTCCTCCTTTCCTTATTAATAGGGAATTTAATAATAAGTAAGGTGAAAAAAAGTAATGTATATTTATTTATTTATAAATGCTATTTCTTAATCTTATTAATTTCCTTTTTATTATTAATTTCTTCTTTAGAATATGTATATCATAAATATATATGGGTTAAGTAAATAATTAAATTATTAATAATAATACCAATATTGAGAAATGGATGTCATTGGCAATCGAGAAACAATAATAGGATTATGAGATAAAATTATCGATATCAAGTTACTTTAGTAAATTATTTATGGGATATAGATTTCAGCATCATAAGGTAAATTTTAGTAAATTGACACATTAAGATAAAGGTAAGTGTTTTCAGAAGGAATGCATGTAAAGGAGTACTTGAATTGTTACTCTTTAAAATGTTGATTACATTGTACTCTTTTAGTTTCAAATTTTAAATTAGAATGATTGATATCGTAAACACTTGGGTATTAATGTGTAAGTGAGTCAATGGTTAAGTATGGAGTTTTAGGAAGTGGCAGAATAATGCCTCTTGGCTCTCTTGGTTGTTGATCGAATATTGTGTTTCTTGATATTGAGTTGGATTTTGATTATTGTTTTGGAGTATATCTTGTTTTCATTAATTTGGTTATTGTTCAAAGTGAAAGTGCTATTGAGTATTCATGTAAGGGTTGCTTGAACTAAAAACCATGTTGATTGGGTATTGTTTCGATGTTTGGAACCTTATGCTTGATTTTAGATTTTATGAAGGATCTTGACTTATATTTGGTTCTGATTATTGCCTTTTCTCGAAGGAGTCCGTTTGTGTCCAAAAAGGTTATTGAAAATATTTTGATCTTTGCAATTAATTATGTAATGAGTTGATTATGTTATCTTGATTAATTTTGAAGGCCACATTATGATATTGCCTCTTTTATTCCTCTCTTGCCATTTTACGATTTTGGAAGTTATATAGTCAATTTGCAGTTCAAGTTGTGAGTCTTTCTCTTGTGTTAAGATTTTCTTGTGGTCATATTTGAGATGGTTGGGAACCTGACATATTTGAATTACCTTCGATACAAGATTGTGGATTTATAGTGTTTCTTGGCTTCCAGAGGCAATGGAGGAACTTGACTTATGTTGATTTTTCCACAGTTGTTCCGTTGTGATTTATTGCTCTTATTTTAGATTTTGAGCTCATGAGTAGTACTTTGTACTATGGTGTTGACTTTTGATGTGGTGGGTGGTACCTCCTTTGTTCTTGTTTCAGTGATATGGAATGAGTTTGCGAGATGGTTCATGCCTTGCATGTTTTGTGTTATATTCACCTTGATTTCTATGTGAGATAAGGTACACCCCTTGCATGTTTTGGTTTGGGTACCCATAGGGAGAGTGGCTCTTCATGGGGGCCGGCGCACAAAGGGGCTGTTAGGGTAACCCATGGAAGAGTTTCCTTAAAAAGTGATAATTTAATTAATGAACTGGTGGGTTTTGGGTAAATAAACATTAAACAAGATTAATTATGTTCCTCACCCATACCGTTAGTGCTATCATAAGGCTAAGGATGGGATGAGAAGACCTGGTTGGTAAGATCACTGCCTTGTCCTCACGAAAGGTAAGTGGTTCCGCATGAGTCACCCTATGGAGCGGTGCCTTGAGATAGGCTGCCTGGATAACCATAGATGGAGGCGGTACCTTGTGATAGGTTGCCTGGATAATCCATGTAAGGCCATGCGATGACACTCTCCTACAGTACCCGTTTATGTTCCCTTGTTTGGTTGCCTCTGGGAGTGTTGATTGAATTGTTGATGTTATTGAGGCAATTGATTCTTGGTGTTTTTTGTTGAAGCCTCCAAGTTCTATCTTTTAGTGTTGCACACATGCCTCATGGCAACTTGATTGATGTTAATGAAAGGTGCCCTTGATATTTATTGTTGGTTGATATTGCAATTTTATTTGAAGGCTTGGATCCTATTGTTGTTGGCACCTCTTATGGTTATTTAGTGTTGAGTTATAATCTTGACATTTGGATTTGTTGGAATTTTCATTATTTTGTTTTGGCTAAGTGATGGAAATGTTGTGATCTGTTATCTTATGTTGATGATATCCTTGTTGTGGAGTTTGGTTTGCTATTGGTTCATTTGATTGTTTTGGATTGCGGTATGGGGATCTTTCTTGTCAACTCCTAGCACGGGGGGTGGACTTTCGGGTCCACATGGTCGGGTGGAACGTGCTATGCACCCCATTGGGTCCCTAGCCAAGGATCGAGCTGTGCAGATATGTGCCTCTTGCGGTGACTCCAGGATTGTACCTGAGTGGAGCTGATCTTGTTACTTTGTATTCACCTTTTCAATTGTATTAATCTATCTTATTGTATTGTTCCCGTATATGTTGAGGAACACATCTGTATCACTATATCTCTTATATGATGTAACTTTTATTATCATTGTAATGATTGTAACCCTTTGACCTTAATTTATGATCTCTGATGGATGTTTGTCGTTCATGAAATGTATATAAATACTTGGTACTTTTATGTGTTAACGTTTCATAGTATGTAATTCTAAATGGTGTTGTATCTGTGGAAATATACTCCACAATTGGCATATTGAACTATTAATAAAATGTTATATGTATCTTTTTCATCTCTTTTGATCATGGATGGTTGGATGTTATCTTTATGTAATATTGATTCGTTCGTTATCATTATGGTATTAGTTTTAGGACTTTGTGATGCCATCTCGTGTACCCCAGAGGACGTAATGGTCATTGTGATTGTATAATTGCTTTATATGCAATATATGTTCATGTTTATCTTATGAATTGTTCTTCTTTCAAAAAAAAAATTGTGTGGTAATTTGTTGTTTCTGTTGTCCTTTGGGGTTTCAAGTGGGCATGACATAGAAGGAGAGAATTTGAAGAGATGAAGAAATGGCCATATTTAGGTCACCGGCTCAAGAGAGAATTACAAGTCAACCGCCAATGGAAGTGTAATTGCGTGTTCAACTGTAGGAATTTTCCAAGGATGTAAGCACGCCACGACATCTACACATCGGCATCCCCTAACTTAAATTTCCCCACTAATGCTCAAAACAGGTGCCAAGTGGAAAGAAAGCAACAAGATTAGGTGTAATTAAGCTTCTGAACTTGGTTTTCTAAAGTGGATAAGGAAAAAGGGGAATTTGCATAAGGGATGCAAATTCACTCTTATACAGTGACATGGTAGACTACTTCGATACATGTAGGACAAACTAACCTTTGGAATATGACAAGTAGTACTAAAAGTGAGTGTGATACTTCACAACATCAAGCTATGATAGGGATGCAAACAGATGGTGGAATGAAGAGGATGAATGATGTGATGGATGGATGGTGATGCAAAGAATGATAGGACAACAGAGCCAAAAAATAGATGGAGCTGCTTTATTTACACAAGGCACTTGTTTGGTAAGTTTTCACCAAGGTACTTTCCCAAAGCACCACCGAAGTGGTTTTCACTAGACGACGATTTTTTTTCCTTTGCTTTTTCAATCCTTTTTCTCATTTTTTTGAATTTTGATCATTTTTTTTATTTTTTTGTATTTTTTAGATTTACACCCTTCAAGACTAGGCATAAAAAATTTTAAGATGCAAGTTGTTGGTGGGTTCCTACAAGGATTCACCTTTAGGCACTAACAATTGGTATGCTCCTGATCCATAGCTTGTTGTGATGACGAAAGGACCCAACCAGTTAGGCTCAAACTTCCCTTTGTTGTCCTGATTTGGAAGGTTCTTCTGAGTTTTTCTTAGGACAAGATCCCCTACCCAGAAAGATCGACATTTGATTCTCTTTTTATAGTTCCATTTTAGTCAGTTTTGATATACTTGCAAGTGATTGAGAGCATCAAGATGACACTCATCTAGGAATTCTAATTCGTTCAACCGAGATACTTTGTACTCTTCATCTGTGATCAGGTTCTATAATGACATTCGCAATGATGGGATCTCAACCTCAATAAGCAATATGGCTTATGATCCATAGATCAAGGAGAATGGGGTTGCACCTGTAGGCATGCAGATACTGGTTCGATAGGCCTAGAGAGAGATATTTAGTTGTAGATGCTAGTCACAGCTAGCTTCATTGACCATTTTCTTCAGGATTTTAGGATAGTTTTGTTCATAGCCTTAGCTTGGTCATTTCCTTGGGGATAATACTAGGTAGAGAATCAGTGTTGGATGTTGAATATTTGACAGAGCTCCTTCACATCCTCATTTTTGAAGGGTGTTCATTGTCTAATATAAGGTTTTGTGCAACACCATAATAGCAAATTAGATAATTCAAGATAAATTTGGAAATTTTCTTCCTCACTATGTAGGTCATACGAATGGCTTCAACCCACTTAGTAAAGTACTCAGTGGTCGTTATGATAAACTTGTGGCCATTGGATGAGGTGGGAGTGATTTTTCCTATGAGTTCAAGTCCCCACTACGAAAAAGGTTAGGGAGTGATCATGGGTTGCAACTCTCGAGTGAGAGCATGAATCAGATCTCCATGTTGTTGACATTGGACACACTTTTGCATATACTAATGAGCTTTCGTATCCATGGTTGGCCAATAGTACCCCATCCTCAACAGTTTCTTAGCTAAGGTCATACCACTAGAATGGGACCCACATATGCCATTGTGCACTTCTATTAAAATGGTCAAGGCTTCCTCTTGATTAATACATCGTAGAAATGTCCCCTCGATGCTTTGGCAGTAAAGGGTATCACCTAAGATCACAAATTGGGATACCCTTTTAACAAAGGCTTTTTTAAGGTTTGAGGTGATATTGGATGGGAGGGTTCCTCTGCTTAGGTAGGTAAAGATGTCATGGTACCATGAGGATCCAAGACCAACAATGACACACACAAATTTTGATTTAGGGATCTCAAAAGTTGGTAGGAGAAGTTGTTCTACCAAGAATTCACATTGGAGGACATTGTTCAGCATGTCCAATAGTGATCCAGTTGTTGCCATGGCATTTGCTTCTCTATTATTTATGTGAGGAATCTACTCAAAAGTTATGTTTATAAAATGGTCCTTGAGATTTTCCACCATCTTTTTGTAAGGAGTGAGCTTATCATCCTTGTTTGATAGTCAATGTTGATTTGGTTGATAACCAACTGTGAGTCTCCATAGACTTTCATTTCTTGAATCTACCATTGAACCACTATCCTTAGACCTATGATTAGGCTTCATACTTAGCAATGTTGTTAGTATAAGGGAACGACAACCAATATGACTTTGGGATACAATCACCTTGAGAGGTGATGAAAAGAATGCCTACTCTTGATCTATGTTGAGTGAATGATCATTAAATTACATCTTCCACTGAGCTATGAGATTGATAAGGAATATTGATTCATCAAGGAATTCATATATCAATGGATTCTTAACATAGATAAGTGCTTCTGCTAGTTGGTTTGTGACCACTTGTCCTTTGATTTCCTTGCACTCTACATAATCTATGTCAAACTCCATTGAGATCATCACCCATTTCGCCATTCGCCTTGTGAGATTTGCTTTAGACAATAAGTATTTCAATGGGTAAATCTTAGCAATAAGTTTGATTTGATGTGACAGCATGTGATGTCTAAACTTTTGTGAAGCAAAAACTACTGCTAGGAATTCTTTCTCAATAGGTGAATAGTTTATTTCATAGCCCACCAAATTTCTGCTGATGTAGTAAATAGCTCTTTCTTTTTTGTTTTCATCATGTTGTGCCAATAGAGCTCCTAGTGTTATTGGTGTTGTTGAGATATACAAGATTAGTGGTTTGCTTAGTATGGGTGGCATGAGCATTGGAGGTGTTAGTAGATAATCTTTGATCTATTGGAAATATTTATCACACTTCTCATCCCACTTGTAGGTTGTCCCTTTATGGAGAAGATGTGAAAAGGGGTGGATTTTATCTGATAGTTATGCTATGAACCTTTTGATGGATTGTAGTCTTCCTTGTAACCCTCTCATCTGCTTTAGTGTTTGCAGTGGTTCCATGTCTAGGATGGTTTTTACCTTTGCCAGATCAATTTCTATCCCTTTTTGTGAGACAATGAAGCCAAGAAGTTTCCCTGATGTGACCCCAAAGACACACTTTTTTGGATTTAGCCTTGCTTTGTATTCTTTTAGCTTGTCAAAGATGGATCCTAAGACTTGTATATGTTCACTTATTTTCTTTTATTTTTCTAAAATATCATCCACATAATCTTTGACTGTTTTGTGGATCATGGCATGGAATATGAGGGTCATTTCCCTTTGATAGGTTGCTCCTGAATTCTTTAGCCCAAATGACATCACATTCCAGCAATAGGTTCCCCATGGACAAGTGAACGTAGTTTTGTGTTGATCCTCCTTAGCAATTGTGATTTTATTGTAGCTAGAAAAACCATCCATGAGCAACAACATTTCATGTCTAGTTGTTAAGTCTACAATGAGGTCGATATTGGGGAGAGGGAAATCATCCTTTAGACATGTCTTGTTCAAGTCTCTAAAATTAGTGTAGATTCTAATGCCCCCAGTGGGTTTTGAGACTGGTACTAGGTTTGAAACCCACTCAAGATAATCTATCGGTCAGATGAATCCAACATCAAGAAGCTTTTGTAACTCAAGTTTGACCAAGAGTGCTATCTAAGGGTGCATCTTTCTTAATTTATGCTTGATTGGCTTAACTTCAGGATAGACTACTAAGTGATGCACAACCACTTATGGGTTGAGCCCTGGAATATCTGTGTATGACCATGCAAAGTTAGCTCTGTGCTCTTTCAGGAATGTTGCTAGGTTTGTTTTCTTTTCATCCAACAAGGATTCGACATAGAAAGTAATCTTAGGTGCTTCTTTGGTACCCAAATTGACTGGTGTGGTCTTTTCTACTAGTACTGTTGACTTCTTTGGATGCATTGCACTAAGGGGTAGATTGAATCCCTCATCCTTGGGTGCCTCAAAGAGGCTTTCACCCTTAGATACGTTCTTTGTTTTTACTTTTTTAGAATCAAAAAGTGCCACAATGTGGTTTTCACTTAAGGATTTGCATGTTAGTTGCATTTCATCAATTTTGCAACTGAAGGATTTGATCATCTCCCTATAGTATGCCTCTATGTATAGCTCTATGTAAAAACTTTCCTTTTGATCTTCCCATCGTAATTTTTCACAGAGTCCCATGAATTCTTAGATCGTTTCATCATTTTTGAAGAAATCAAGAATTGGTGGTCCTTATTGGTCCATGTCAATGAGTTGTGGGTAGACTAGGCGTATTTGATTTGGTTGATTGTTTGGAGTAAAGGATGTAACAGATATCATGAAGAGGGTATTTTTATCAAATAGGTCGACAACATCTAGGGGGAAGTCATCTAAGGTCATATCACATGATGTAGGTAACCAAGAGGAAGCCTCAACTTGTTTAGAAAAAGTACCTTTGCCAATAAGGGTGACCTTGCTAGTAGTATAGCCTAGGCCCATATTCTTTAGTCATTTCTTAGGAGTGATGGGTTCTAGTAAACCATTATCATTATATCCTAGCTTCTCGTTCTTGTTATATCCCCAATTTTGCATGAGTCGCAAGGCTTTGTTATTATATTCTATGGTAAGAATAGGGACAGGTCATTCATCTTGATAGAGAAAATTAGAGACATCCTCCTCATTAACATCTTCTCGATTCAAATCCCCCCACTTGGTGAAGGTGGTAGCTACTATTTTGATTATTTTTGGCTCTTTGGTGCCAGATGTAGGTTTCCCATGAGATTGAGAAGTAGGTAGCTCTCCTAAGACAAAGGTGTTCTTCATTAGCTTGTTATTTCCACAACCATCATCTTGAATCATTGCTTTGATATCAGGTATGTTCTACATAGTAGGTATTTTTGCTTCAAAATTAGATGCAAGGGATGATGGGTCAACAAATGAGGTGGAAGGTGTAGGCCCTTCATTATTCTTAGCTATTTGGGGGATTTTATAGAACTTGGCTTCAAGACTTTTGCAGTAGTAAAAATGCTCAGGATCTCCATGGACAGTAATTTATCTACCCTCAGAAGGAAACTTTACACATTGATGATAAGTCGAGGCTACAACTTTTAAAGCATGGATCCATCATCGACCAAGCAAGATGTTATAGGGGAGATCAAGGTCTAACACTTGGCATGTAGTTTCTGCAATGGGAGGGCCTACTTGGATGGGAAGTGCAATGATACCTTGTGATACCCATTCTTGATTGTTGTATGCCCTGATGATGGTACTCTTTTTCCTCTCAATAGTATCCTCTGAATAGCCCAGATTCTTGATTAGTTGAAGGGAGAAAATTTTCAATCCAACACCTCCATGTACTAAGACTCTTTTTACCTTGTTCTTATGAATGATAACCTCAAGGTGTAAAGCATAGTTATGAGATGGTTGTGACGGCAAGTCTTGCTCAGAGGAGGTGAGAAGATGATTAGCAATATGGCCTACCATAGCTTGAAGTAGATCGGTATCAATATCCTTGAGAATGGATGACTCTAATAAAGCTTTCTATAAGATTTCCTTATGTGCAGGTGATAGCCTCAATAGTTGTAGGAGTGATATCTATGTGGGGGTCTTTTTTAGCTATTCTAAGAGATTGTACTTGTTGGTACTTGATGCTGGTGGAGTAGGTTGTGCCCTAGATTGGGGTGGGACTCCTTGGATCGTGACTTTACCATGTCGTGTGGTGACTCCACACTCTGCACTATTCCCTTTGATGGTGATGATAGTGATGACGCTATCATAGGAAACAACTACATTGGAATAGGTATGTTGTGCATTTGTGTAATCCTTAGCTTTTCTAGTGTTGTTTGCTTTGTCACGATTTGGCATAGGGTTCTTGTATAGCTTAAGATCTTGGTTCCTAGATGGTACCTCAATAGATATGGTGTCATTTTCTATGAGGTATTGGATAATATTTTTGAGCCTCATGCGGTTTGTTGTTTTGTGTCCTTTGATATTGTGAAAATCACAAAGGTCCTTCTCATTGTACGAGGATGGTTTCTCTTGTGGTTCTTGGTAGTTTTCAAAGTTAGGAAGTGTGATCATATTTGACTCTACCAACTTTTTCATGATGGTTTCAATGGGTTTAGATAGTTGTGTGTACTTGCGTTTAGGGTAGTTGTTCTTGTTAGGGGTTCTCCTTTGCATTTCGGTGTTGATGATTTGATTGGTCTATAGGGGAGTTGTTTACATTGCACAGTTGGTTAGATGTTAGTAACTTGATTGTTGTTTGGCCTCAAAGCACTGAGGATTACTTTAGCATCTACCATACCATCATTTGTCACGTTCTTGTTCTTAGCCCAAACACGAGGCTTGTCATTTGAACTAGTTGATGGGCAGTTGTCTTTGTAAGCTTGAGTACTTCCCTATGAGATTAGTTCTCTCTCGATGTTAAGGGCTCTAGGGACAATCTCATCATATGATGTGATGCACTACATTTTCAAGCGGAAAGATATATATGGATCTAGACTAGCGATGATGATTCCCACTTGTTCATCGGGAAGAGGCCACTTGCTCTTACTAGCTCTCTGTCTCCACTGTTGTAAGAAATTAGTGAAATTTTCTCCTTTATTTTTCCTAAGAGTGTACAATTCCTCTAGACTGACATCCATGTCAATATTAAAGGAGAAATGACTAATAAATTTATCATTTATTTCCTAGAAAGTCTTGATGTCGAGAGGCAAATGAGAAAACCAATCTATAGTAGGACCTGTTAAACTTCGCGGGAAGAGGCACATCAAATATGAATCATTGTAAGCCACCTCCATGCACATGAAGTTAAATTATTTGGTCCAAAAGACTTCCTCTCCCTTTGTATTTGTCAAATTTGGGTATTTCAAAACCAAGAGGGAATGGTACCATTGCAATGTTTCAATCGATGGATATGGACACAAGTTCTATGTATGGGGATTCTTTGCCTTGCCCATGCGAAGGTCCTGCATTTCTTGTGATAGCGCCTTAAATTGTGATGCCAAATCATCTTGCAGGTTGGGTGGAGGAACATATGGTGGGATGGATGAATTATATGGATTGTATGGTGGTGTAAGATTCGGTGAAGGTGATTGGCATATTGATGTATATGTTCCTAATGCATTTGGATTGACGATGTTTGATTGAGGATTATAATAGGAACCTTGTTGTTGTTGGGCATATTGTTGAGCTAGTAAGGCTTGTTTTTGAGCTTCTTGTTGTTGTTGCACCACTAGGGCTTGTTGTTGGGCCTATTGTTGTTGTTGTGCTCCTAAAGCTGCTTGATGGGCTTGATGTTGTTGTTGCACCACTAGGGTTTGTTGTTGGGCCTACTATTGTTGTTGTGCTACTAAATCTGCTTGATAGGATCGATGTTGTTGTTGTATTGCTAATGTTGCTTGTTGTTGTGGTAAGGATGCTTGTTGTGCTGCTAGGGCTGCTTGTTGTATTAATGATGTTGTTGTGCTAAGGCTAATTTTTGTGCTGCTAGGGCCACTTGTTGTTGTTGTTGTGCTAAGGTTGCTTGTTGAGCTACTACTTGCTATTGTTTTTGTTGTTTTTGTGTTGCTAGGACTGTTTGTTGATAGGCTTGTTGTGCTTGTTGTAAGGACAAGACATGTGCTTGAAATGAGGGATTAGGTGGCTATTGGGACATTAGTGGAATATTATGGATATTGATGTTTTGAATAGATAATGGATTGGTGATGAGATGTTGGGGATTCCCTTGGTTTAACACTCCTTGTAAGATAGTGGATTGTGGTGGAGGAATGTATGTTTGAGATCCTATTTGATTTGGCATAGTAAAGGGGACTATGCAAAAAGATGAGGATGGTGCCATTAGATCATGGAATGGAAATGACACACTAGGACCTTGAGTCAATTGATTAAAAAGGTTTCCTTGTACCATCTCTTGAGAATTTCCATGTGTTAGGGATGTAGATAATGTATTACCTATGTTGATAGGATTTGTTACCAAAGGATTGCTTTGAGATGAGTTGATAATGGATGAGGTGGACGTGTTTTACAAAACCAATGGTATGGATGAACCAAATAGAGGATTGGGTAAGGATGTCCTTGTTTGCTTTAAGGGTTGATTTTGTGGTATGGTACTGATATGCCCTTGTGCATTGTTCTGAGATATTGGATCCACACTACTTTGTATGATGGGAGACACACTTGTGGTACTCATAGGTATGGATGAATAGGGATGTCCTCGATATGTGGAAGTCATGGTGGAGTAATGAAGGTTGAGAGGTTTGTATGGTTGTTTAGGATCTTTGAGAATAGGAGGAGCACCAATGGTAGGTGTCCAAGTGGTTGTGTGAGATAGAGGATTGGTTTCAAGAGTTGCCACAAGTGTGTTGCGTTCAAATGGAAGAGTTAGACCAAAGTCCTTAGCAAGGCTAGTTGCAAGATTGGGAGTGTAGATTTTATGTAGCCCTAGTAATGGAGTTGCAGAGCCCTGTGCCAAATTCTATGCAACAAATGATGGAGAGATAGGGGCTACACTTTCAAAAGCTTGATGTTCCATGAGTTCTTCCCTAGTGAGTTCAAATGGATTTTTTGTGATATCTTCTATCTCATATGGCCTTGATGGGGATGAAGGTTGTTGTGATGGTGTAACTTGACTTCTCAGATCAAATTCTAAAGGATTTGGGTCACTCAAGAGGTAAATGTAACTTTGGTTTTTTCCATGATTCTCTTGTGTTGTGATGTTGTCTTTACCATAAATTTGTGTCACCTGTGGGAGAGTTTTTTTGAGATTTGTAATGTTTGAACTCTCTAGTTGACTCAAATCTAGGTAAGAGGGATGCTCTAAGTCTTTTTGGAGCAATGGTGATAATGGTAGATTAAAATATGGGTGATGTGGAGAGTTTTCTTTGCAAATGTTTTGGGATAACACTTTTGACTTACACTTGATGTTTTGATGTTGGGATAAAGGATGTTGATGAACTTGTAAATATTTAGGGTAGACTTGTGCCCTTCAAGATGAACTAGTTCAAGGATGATAACTAACTTGTCTAAATGCATGGAAAAGGATTAATTTCACATACAAAATAGGCAAGTTAGGGGGTTGGTTTGATAGATATTTTAAGCCAAAATATGTTAGTGTATTCAAGAATTTATGCAAAGGAATAGGTGAGATTGAGATGAGAATTTTGATGAGGGGTGAGTGGGGTACGACCTAATGTAACAAGTGAACCTTTGTTTTGACAAGACCAAGGTAGTGAGAATGATGCTAAACCTCTAAAGTTTTAAATCCCAAAGAGTAATGTCGGCCTAAATGAGAGGATAGATGTGGGTAGGTAAGCCTATTCAGTTCCTCCTAGCTTAAGCATAATAGTTTCTTAACAAGATGTTATGATTGCAATAAATTATTAAGGCCCACTTCCTACCAAACTTGGAATTATGATACTTATGTCTGCAATGGTGGGATGTAGATCTTCCCCTACAGATTTTGACTGTGTGATGGGTCATGTGATAAATTGGAAACATTGGAAAAGACCAGGATTCTGACAATAATAGAAGGAATACAAGTTTGGATTGTTTCTTGAGGCACATTTGTAGAAGTTATACACCAACCTAGCTCTAGTTTCGTGAAGTTCCCAAAGGTGTTTCTTGAGAGATTTTGGACTAAGATTCCTAAGTCTGAAATGACAACCTATAGACCTTACTTTAGGATCTTGACTTTGTGTGAGATCATTTAGAAAGCGATTCAAGTTTATGGAAGAAAGGAAGATATTTATTGCCACATGGGTGGTGATAATGTGGGCCTTCCAGCCTCAATATCAGCTTGTTCCTCTTCTTCATCTAAAATGGTTGCTATGTTTCTCCACTGGGTAGGTGTTTCTTTGGTTTCAAAATTGAAGCTTCTCAAACTGCTAATGAGATCGGTTTGTTCTTCGTTAATGAGTTCAAAGTTTGGTTGAATGATAGCACCTAGAAGATCAAGTTATTCAATGGGAGCAATCGGTCTTGAAATTGTCATGTGGGGTTCATTTGTCAATTTATCTTGCTTAAGTGAATTTATTTTACCACAATCACTCGTCTTGATTAAGTTTTCAAACTAAATGTTTATGTCCAAAACATCATAACTTTCACAATGTCCATTTTGTGAGAATCATGAGGTTAAAGCCATAATTGTCTATGTTATCTTTGGAAAATATGGATTTGAGATATAGTCAAGATATTTAGAAATACGTAAGGATAAATCCTTAGGACAAGTATTAGTAATATCAGAGCTTTTTTTCAAAACATATCCATATTTAAGCCAAAAGTATTTTGAAATTTTGGGAAGATAGTGAATATTTTGTTTTGTATCATTTGGAACCAAAGCGTGTATTAAAACTAACTCACAATCATTTACAACCCTAGGTTCAAAATGGCTATATTTGTTGAGTCCCCACTTAGATTTCTCTAAACACTAAACAATGTGAACAGTTAGAGATTTGGCGACACTGGCTCCCCTCCACGACACACTTCTCGAGACCACCAAATCTCAAAATCCTAAAGATCCTAAGATCCTAAGGATTTTTCTATTTCAACAATGAATAGTACAAATGTGGGGCAGCTTCAGAACAATCGTTCTTGCACCAACAGGTATTAAGGATTTTGGATTCTAAACAATGGTTCATCAGTAAGGACTTCCGACTTAGGACACATGATAAACTACATCGAAGGTATCCCAACCTTAGAACAAAAGTTTATGCATCATAAGATACTAGGGAGAGCTATCATGCACTGTTATACCTTGAATACATGCCCCAACTTTTCCTTGGAAAATTAAGGGACCCCCTCTATTTTCTTTCGTTTTGTTGGTTTGTTTTGTCGTGGTCATGCTTTTTCGTTCTTGTTTTCATCCTTCCTCATGCCTTGTTCATTTTCTTTGAATTTTTCAGATTTGGATATCAGCCTAGAACTTTCACTCTACACTTTTAGAAAGTTCAAATTCTCGTTTCTATCTTGACTTCAATCTTTATTTGCTTGTCATCATTATTTTGTCGAGATCGGGTTGCGGGATGGAATCAACACCTGACACCTTTTAGGGTTTCAAGTTTTGGCTTTGCCCCAACTTTGATCTCCATTTCCTTTGTGTTCCTTTTGTTTGGTTTGGATTCGGGTATCGAACCACAACTAGACCAAGGAACCTTTCCAAGGTTCCTATTCCGGGTTCTGTCCCGATCTCGGTTCCCCACTTTGCCTTCGAGTGTTGCTCAGGTTCATGTTCCTTCTTTGGTCCCAATCCCAATCCTCGTCTTTTTTTCGCGTCATTTTCTTTTCATCTTCGTCTTTTGTTTGTTTGTTTTGGTCGTTTTCCCTATCTTTTCATTGGCATCTTTTCGCCTCGTAGTCTTGTTTCTTCCTTGTCTTTTTGTTTTTGTTCTTCTTTGTTTGTCTTTGTTTCTGTGTCATTTTGTTCATTCAATTTTTCTTCAATCCTCATGTCATCTATCATCTTTGGGTCACCGAAAATACAAAAATTCCAGAAAATACGAAAAATACTAAAATAAGAGAATTCAAAATACAAAAATACAAAAAATAAAAAATAAAAATTTAAATTTAAAAGAAAATTGTTTATACTTATAAATTTTAAGTAAAAATAAATCTTTTAATTTAAAAAATATTTATAAAAGTTAATTTTTTTTTTTTTTATTTTTTTAAAATTTAAATAAAATTAAAGTAAAATTTAATCTTTTAAACTTGAAAATAAATAAGCTTTTAATATAAATAATCTTGTATTTTGAAAGTTTAAAATAAAGAAAGTTTCAAAATCTTCAATAAATAAATCGCATTTATTTGAAAAGTTTTAAAGATTAAAAAGTTAAAAATCATAAAATAAAAATAAATAAAAATTAAATGAAGTCAAAGAAATATATAAGAGTGAAGGTTTTAAAGAAAAGGATTTTTAAAAAGGTGGTAGTTTAGAATTGGGTAAAAATTAAGTTTATGACAGTTTTCTTCCAAACCTCGC
The DNA here is from genome assembly GCA_007258455.2 of Sequoia sempervirens. Classification (NCBI taxonomy): domain Eukaryota; kingdom Viridiplantae; phylum Streptophyta; class Pinopsida; order Cupressales; family Cupressaceae; genus Sequoia; species Sequoia sempervirens. The sequence goes on along the minus strand of VDFB02317769.1, from coordinate 2,674 downwards.
CACTCATTAAAGAAGGGAAGAATTTTTAAATAATAAAGTAAAGAAAAATGTTGGTGCTTGCTCCTCATCTAACCCCACACTCAGCAAAGAAAAAAAAATTAAAATCCTCTTCAGAACATGGGTTTGGGAAAACATGGGAACCAAACAAAATAAAATGCTCATCGTTCGGAAAGAATCCTACACCCGTAGCAATATTGGATTGCGGAACCGAGGGGAACCCTAAACCGAGCACAAAAGAAAAATGTCCACATCCTGATTTCATTCTACTCTTGCACTGATTTTGTTCCACTCTTGCACTGATTTCGTTCCACTCCTGCATGCATAAGTGCCAAAGCAACTCTAATCTCGCCAAAGCAGAGAATGAAGCATAGAAATGGTTTTGTTAAATGTTTAACAAAATGCCTCAAAGAGTTGTCATCTCATGGAGTGAAATGATGGTAGATCAAATTAAAATGTGGAAGCATGGGAAAGGCAAGCCAAAGAACTATTTGATAGAATGCTTCAAATAGATGTCATCTTGTGGCATGCCATGATCACAAGATTTGCACAAAATGGATTTGTTCACAGAGGTTTTAGAAACTTCAAAAGCAAATGCGATGGGCAAGTGTAAAATTGAATTCTACAACCTTTTCCAACATCCTCCTTGCCGCACCATATGTAGAAATACTAAACAATGAAGCACATGATTGGAATTTTTGACAAAAGGTTCCAAAGAGACCTTGTTTCATAAAATTGAATGGGCGTTAGGAATGGGAGCTCGGGATAGAGTTTCAACTTCTATCAAAGAATAATGAGATAGGGAAAAGAAACGTCCAAGCTAATTGAAAAATGTAAAGCTGAAATCTTCCCTTTGAAACAAATTTTAATGCCCTGGTGAATATAGATGCAAAATGGGAAAGTTTAGACAATGAGTAGGGTGCCTAAACTATTGAAAAAATGCCTCAATTTGTCATCTAATGGAATGAAATAGTTGTTGGAGGTGCCATAGTTGATTTCAAATAATTCCTTCAAAGAAACATCGTATCATGGAGAGAAAACAAATGGTTACAAAATGTAATAACATGGAAGCCGAGAAGGTATGAAGAACATTGGACAAACTACTAGGAATAAATGTTCTTTCTTGGGAAGATTTAATCAGGCTTTGTGAATTATTTGACTGAATCCCTTCACGAAGGGTGCCTCAAGGAAATGAAATCTCATGAAATAAAATGATTGTAGTTATGAAACTAAATATAGAAGATGCCTCAAAGAAAAACACCATTTCATGAAAATCATGGCCTCAATTTATGCACAAAATGGACTCATTGTAACTAACCTGGTAAACATGCAGTGAAGTGTGAAAGCATAGACATCGCATATGAACTATTAAACAAAATGCCTCTGAGAAATGTATTTAATGTAATGATTGCATAAATATACATTCAATGGTTTTGTTGGGATGAATTTGAAAACTCTCGAGCAAATAGCTGTAATCATTTCAGCAGGGTGTATGCAAAATGGTGGAAGCACCAAACCATGAAGAAAAAGCAAGTTTATTGTTGGCTGAATACCTCAAAGTGATGTCATGCCACAGAAAGAAAAGATTTTAGAACGAGGTTGAGCATCCATTAAAGCATATTTGAAGGCAAGATTTTTTACAAAGTTTGCAACAACTAACCTGGTGAGCACGCATGCAAAATAGATTAGCTGATAAGGCTTTAGAAACCTCAAACCAAAATTAAAATGCAAATACAATAAGATATTATCAAAGCATTGTAATTGCGACAACCCTGGCAAGATGTATGCAAAGTGCAAAAGCGTAGGCAAAGCATGTCAACTATTAAATATAATGCTTTTATGGAATAGACATGTACGAGGACTATGGAGGCATAGGAAAGGGGTAAGCTAGCTGTTTGAGGAAGATGCTTCAGTAAGGTAGGAGTTTAACAAAATATCTTGATGGTAGGGTATGCACAAAATGAATTTGCTGAGAATGCCTTTGAAACTTTTTAAGAAAATGTAGTGGAAAATGTTTAACAAAGTGTCTCCAAGAGAGTCACTGTCGTATGGAATGTAATGTTGAAAGAACAAAAAATAGATTTAATTTGGAAATGCATCGAATATATTTGTTGTAAATGCTTTAAAAACATCTCAGGTAGATGGGATGTAAAATATTTGCTTGCAAACCATGGAAACATAATCAAAGCAGTGGACAGAATAGAAAGTAGGCAGGGCACATGAATTGAAGGAAAAAATCCCTTGATTATGAGTGATCTAATGAAAGCCATGATTGATGGGGAATCCTCCCGTGTAAGTGGACAATTTGTGAACTTGATAGAAGTGATCAGATGGCTAAAGCCTAATAATGTGGATGAGGAGCAGATGAGTGATAGTTTTATTCATACATCCTCAGGAAGAGAAGATACCAAGATACCATTCTGACAGATTACTGGTGTCAAACAATCAAACAGATGTTGGCATGTTTTCAACATAACTATGTCTTAGGGCATTGTATCAATGCTATTTTATTTTATTTTGAGATAACATTAATTCAAAAAGAGATTTATAAATAGTTCAAGTATGGTGGTTAAATTTCTATCATTCATACATTTAGTTGAAATATTTTAAGATATTTAATTAATTTTTAGAATTAATTAAATGTTATAAATTTAATTAATTTTATTGATTAATTGAT
>VDFB02317768.1:0-11544 GCA_007258455.2 Sequoia sempervirens | reverse complement strand
CTTTTTCCAACCTTGTTTTAGATAAAGATGGGTTAGATACACATGTTGTGCAATGATGAAAAGTCCATCTTAATCTAGCTTATTGAGCGTGTGTTCTTATAACATATACCATTTTAAGGCTTCACTTGTTATTGGCTTCATTATAACATGTAGATCTTTCATATCTGATGAATAAGTTTGTGGATTATCTTATCGTCCCATTTAAGACTTCCTATGCTCTCATCCATTGTAGTCTTTAGAGCATTGGCTCTGTTGCTTTTCAAGTTTTTGAAATTGCTGCATGGCTTCATTTTGTTTCCCTGTTACCATTAGCTTGTTTCTTAGTGAAGTTAATAACTTGCAAATGTCAATCTTGTCATGCTTGGTTCAAAGGTGGCAACATACAAACAGCCTCGCTAAGGGCTAAAAAGAGCACAATGCTTGCCTTTGATTTGATTAAAGTCACAGAAAGCACCTATTAATTTGTTATTTTTTCCTTGTTCTTATTATTCATTTGTTTGTTTTCACATATGAGGTCAATCAAAGGCTTGTTTGCTTTTGCATTATATCTCTCAATAACCAACAAGTTGATGTATTTTGTTATCTAAAAGCGATTCTGATAAGTAATATTTTTGTGAACAATCTAAGAATCATGTAAAGATTGTGGGTTCTATTAATTATTGTAGAAAAGCTATTGCCAATGGAGGAATCATCTCAAATGCAAGGTTATTGTGTATTAATCTAGGAATACTCATCTCAATATAAGAGTACTGAATTCAGACAATCATCTTGATTTGTGTTAGAGCCAAGGTTGTGCCCATATAGGCCAAAAGCTATGTTACCAAATCAGCAAGAAAATCCTACATTTTTTAGTATAATTCGTCTCAGAAACAAAATCAGATGTGATTTGAATGCAGAATTGAGCAAGGTTTGGATTTGAGTAGTTGAAATCGTGTAGAAACAGCAAAGGTCAAAGCTGAGCAATTCAATGGTGGATGTCCCAATTTCAAATCAATTTGAAGATGATCCCAGCATAAAAGTCATAGAAAAACCTAGCGTCAAGTGAACAACAGTCATTTAACAATCTCAGTGTGTTTTTAACAAGTCACAACCAACAGCAAAGGAGTTCCAACAAACAAAGAATGCTTTCTACTCGAAAAGTAAACAAAACCCTAAATTGTTGAACATTTTCTACTTCTGTTTTATATTCTTGACTTAGTATTGTGTCACGCATTTCATTTCAAAGCTTGACAGAAACTCAGCTATATCATGTTTTTCCCTACCCATCTATTGACATATGATTCTAAATTTTATGTAATTTAATAAATCTGTGTTTTAACTTTATTCTCAACTCAAAAAGCTTTTAACATATTAAAGCTTAACATCATTTCTATACTTTTTTTGTATGGTATAGATATTATTGTGATATTCAGGTATACTAATTTATTAACTTTATATCACAAAAGCAAAAAATATCTTTAACTTAACAATTATTTTCATATAGATAAAAATACTATTAATATTAGTTTTGTATAGATAGTATGGTTCTTATAGTATAGATATATTATCAATGTTAGTTTGGATGTTAATATAGTACATATAGTATGCTATTAATATAGTTTTTGGAATATAGTTAAAAAAATTAGTGATATTAATACACTAAAGATAGTATAGTAGTTATATAGTTTTTTCAAATATAGTTGATTTAATATATCTTTATATTAAAATTTAATATGGTATTAATATAATAGTGTTCAGGGTGCAAATATATATATATATATACATATTTGATTTTTATATGTTTTTTGTATGGATGTACCCAGAGCATACCTAATCCTCCATTAAAAAATTGCTGTACCAGCATAACATATCCACATACCCATACCTGATTTTGATTCTAATTCAGTAACATAGACTAAAAGCATAAGTACTGATAAGTTCCCAAGATAATTGAAAAATGCATGCTCCATCTGGATCCATGCTATGTACAAGAAGCTAGTAATGTTTTCAAGCAGTGTACTCTTCATAAGGTACTCTACGTTGAGAGATAAAAGACATTAGTTGTAATCTTATTTACTGATGATTAGTACGACCAGCAGTTCCAAGCCATTTCTCTACATTACATGAGATATTTTATGTTGGAATAGTGCATGTATAATTTAGATTTCAAATAAATACTTGGAAAGCATGAGAAGATTTGAGCGATCAGACATTCCGAGTTTACTGTTTGTTTTGTGATTGCCAGGCCATGGCAAAACACCAAGCTATTTCAAATTTGCAGTGACTTCCATAAGATGATATAGCAAACACCGATAACCATGTATCAAAAAGAAAAGTTCCATCTGAACAAAAAAAGCTAAAATGAAGAAATTCACAATGAAGAACCAGAGAGAAATCTGACTTAAGATTTATTTTAAAGTCACTGCCTCAAATTATGGCAACGTTAAAATTAGAATCTTCAAGCTTCTGTAATCCATAATATTTATGAAACAAGCTTGGGAAAGGAATTGCCTAAAAAGATTTTAATCATTATTTCAGGCAAATCTTTGAGGCCTGTCATCAGGATGACTGATTCAGATTTACTGATCAGATAACTCCATTTACAAAGAGATATAGATTTTCCATACAAATCCATGTTGAAAACATTAAATGCAACAGGATTGTCTGTAAAGGATTTTATTTTATACAATTTCTTCCCAGAGCTTGTTTCATATACATTAAAATTATGATACTTAGGCCTTCCACCAAAGGCCTCCACAAATGATTCAAGATTGAAAATTAAATTGTAAAACTCAACTTACCAACTGAAAAATAACATACTATAGCATTTATGCAACTTTTAAATATGGATTCAAACTTACCTAGATCAATGGAAGAAAATAATTTAGGTGGGATTTGAAAGAAGTTTTAATTGGACTTACGATACTATTAAGACCAAGCACTTGTCAATGGTTTGATGCTAGCTATAATTAATGGTGCAAACTATAGTGCTATTGCTGGATAAACCTCAGCCATACCCATACCCATTACTGGTGCATCTACTTCAAAGGAAAGATTCTAGATACAAACCATCTAAATATTTTTGTTATTATCTTCCTTTACAATGAGTAAAAATAGTATTGCTGGTGACTTTCAGATTGTACTTTTTATAGACATTTTGTTGTTACTTGTGTGTGTGCCTCACAAACCTGGTGAACCATTAGCAAGACACAAAGGACACTCTACAGGTTTTGATCCATCTGCTTCAGGCTGAATTTACAATACTACTCAATATGAACCAGAGGCAGTTTGTTGTATGAGAATTTGAAACAAATTTAATATACAAATAAAAGAAGAAAGCTAGTGTAGCACAGAACTGAGATTTGAATATGGACAATGATCTGATAAAGAAAGCTTATGATGAAATACAATCTTCTATTCATCTTCTCGGATCTGGATTATTTACCAGTACCCTATGCACATATTTGCAAAGAGTTTCTATGGAGATTAACAAGATAATGTTGCACAGCCATGATTGCAGAAATAAAGTTTAGAACAAAACTGAAGTTAAATACCATAACGGTCAATAGACTCGATACATTTATCCAGTCGATTAATGGAATCTCCCATAGTAGCAAAAGAAAAATAATGGAAAGAAGAAGGAAGCTAAATAGAGATGGATGATGTATGAACATACATAAACTTCCTACAGGAGAGTCAATCTAGTCTGTAAAACAGAGAACATTGTGCAAGAAGAAATGAAATGACTGCATTTTTTATGAATCCCTACAACAATAAATGGCAGATTGTATACTTTAGAAAATGAATAGAGCAGCACAAGCTAAGACCTAGAGAAAAACAAATAGTTCACTAAATTTAGGAGTCTAAAACCATTGCACTAACCAAAAAAGTTTTTGGAAAATGCACCAAATGCTGGATAATGCAACCCAGAGGAATTAATTATAGAATGATAAATGCAAAACAAGAGATTTGAAACAATAATGGTAACACTGCAGCATTAGAGAGTGGAGTTATTGGCTCATATCCTCTTCTCATGGAAATATAAATTTCTAAGAGGTAGCCTTCCAAGAACTGGCCTTTCATATCACATGCCCATAAACTTTCCAGTACATCCCCACCTGAGGTCAGTATTCCTATTAGTTGATTGCCATTCCATAATGTAGGAGTGTGATTTTCTTGTTACAGTACATATTTGATGCAAGAGCATCTCAGTGGTCAAGGAACTGTTGATGTGTTTTTTATGACCGCACCAAACAGCAGAACGAAATAGTTTAGGGCTACTCCATTCTCTCTTGATAAAAGTATTCCATGCGCTAAGATTGCGAGAAAGTTCGCATGTTCAACTCCAAGGTTCCTTAAGTGCGAATAGACCCAGTTTGGTTGATGTGTATTGCTGTGTTCGTACAAGGGGACTTACATAATTGTTCGGATTTTCACAGTTAGCAGCTAATGTAGGATTTTGAAGGGGAATTCTCACGTGTATGATTTGGCAATGTGGTTCTTTTTCCTAAAACTAATCGGAAATATGCTGAAAGTAAAGGGGTATAAAGCCTAAGAAATTTATATTCTATTCTAAATGCAGGATATGTGGGGCTTCGTTTCAATAGACTTCAACCGGATTTCACCTAGCCTCCGTCGGACAGCCTCAGCAAAATCGGTGCAATCTTCAAGGGAAATAGCAAAAGATGTTCAAATCATGACTTAACATGCATACACCATCACAACGACGCATATAAGCATATAAATCACAACCGAAGTTAAACTCAATGTAATGTCCAGTTGACCACACAAGGCGAACTTATCATCAACAAGCCGCTAGTGGTATGGAATAAAAGCGAAACTATCTCAATAAAACACCGCACACCAAAGTAGAAATTCACTGCGTGAATTTAAGCCTCTTGGATCTGAAAAGGAAGAAGAAACGCTGCTGGCATTTAAGCGACCAGGCAATTCCATCATCAATGAAAAGATCTGATCAATAAAGCAAAATGTATTTAAACAATCTCCTCCAAAAAGTTTTCAAAGGAAAACTTTCTTTCTTCTCAAATTATGCAAAATGCTCACAATGCTACACTATCCCCAGGCTACAATGCTAATGCTCTCTCCAATATACACTATTGATAATACAATGCAATTCTAATGGATTACAGAGTGAGGGGGACTCTACACATAGCCAAGTCCCAAAGGCGGCTAGGAGTTACAATCAATAAATTAGCGGTCGTTACCACCTCAGCCCTAACCCTAAAAACTGCCAGAATAGGGAGTGGTACATTAAATGAATAAAAGATTCCCACTCACTCCCAAAATAGTAAATGTAATAAATGCCCATATTCAGTCTTCTAGAAGATCCTCGTCCAGTAGTGTGTTCCCACTTGCCTTCTCCCTGACTGCCAACTCAACAAATCTGCTAAGTACGGCCTCAACCTCCTGAGCTGAAATCGGTGGAACACAATCTAACTGAAACTCTAACACCGTGACTGAATGTTCGTGCCTTGTACAAGATTTTCTCCAATGACTAAGAGTCCTGTTACGGATCAAAGTGGAGAATAGCGATATTCTCTAAAGTCTAATGCATGCACCGAAGGTCTTAGCGTCTGCTTGAAAGGCTGTAAACCCCTCAAATTATCAAAACTTATCTCATCTAGATTCAGCCATACAACAATATGAAAAAGGCACTCAAAAGTGTTGAACTCCATCTATAATGTTGGCCATAGCTATGTACCCTAGCTGGTCATGCAGTATTCCCATCCGGAAAATACATGCTGTGATGGCGAAGGCCGCCGCGGGAGAATGCTCGATCGTGCGGCACGAATGACACCTCCATCAATCAACAACTGCAATGGCACATGCCTCAATACCTCAAGGCGCTGGATCACCTTACTCTGATAGATAGAGGCATCGCCCCAAGCATGATCTACCGTATCCATCCGTGTCAAAATAGTAGAGGCCTGCTGAAAGGCAAAGGCAGGTCCTCCATAAATTTCTGTCTCAGTGCGGGGAGCTCCACCTTGGCCATTTATCACGCCTCTGTGCCATCCTCCGCTCTACTAAGCCGATGATCGACTCTCTAGGAATATCCGCTGGAGGCTCTATCACTGGTACATCCTGCCCTCGAGAACGAGATAACTGCTGAACATATCCAATTAAGGCTTTGTGTTCTCGTTTCAGCCTCTTATACTTCCCTTCTTTCTTGAACAACCTATCCTTGAGGGTGAGGAAGGAGTTATCACACTCCTCAACAATCTGAGCACCAGTAGGGCGTCCCAAATCCAGAGTGGTGACCACATAATTCTCAGGAACTGCTTCATTCCGGTCACACTCGACTCGTGGGACAACAACGTGGAAATCTGAGAGCCATCCTCAGCGATGGAGATGTAGAAAACTTTTCTTGCCTTCTTGATTGGAGAACCCAGCGATCGGTTCAAAAATTCTTCCATCTGGCTGCTGGATCAATCTCTTCCTCGAGCTTCTTCTCATTCTATCCTCCAACCAATCCGGGCACTTTCATCTGATATACTCCAGAAATTTGCTGCTCTGATGCACTCGACTTCTCTAACTTTGTTCCGCTTCTTCTTCGTGCAATGAGGCTCATAGATCACTCAAGTGGCTGAGTGTCACCTGACACCATATCTTCATCATCGCCATCGTTCATGGCCGCTTCTAACTCTTGCTGAAACTGAGGGTCAGTAATAGTCCCCTCATCATCCTGCTGATCAATCCTAACAGGCACGTTGGCACTCTGGCCAATCGACTCCCTCCGTGGAGGCTGAATATCATCTTGTATTACCGGTACCTGACTCACTGCAATCCTCTGATCAGCAAACAAGGACACCTCTTGTATACTTGGAGAACGTGTCTCCAAAGGTACTGCCACTGTGACTCATGGAGGCTCTGGCTGAACTAATTCTTTCTTTCTGGACTCTGGCCCTCTTGTGATCTGTTTCTTTCTTCCTGTGGTGGGCGTCCTGTGATCTCCCATCATGTTGTAAGTCAAAGCAATTGACCTACTCTTCAATCTGTTTACTTTCCTGTCACCCCATGCCCTGGTGAATGTCATAACCGGGATGGATAGAGTATCTAAATCAGCAACCTCGGGCTCTGACCAATCCACAGGTGGAAGTGGAGTATCTCGAACAGCTGCATAATCTGGATGCACAACATCCATATCCTCGTCTTTGATGGGGCGGAACAACCTCACCTCCACGATCCCGGTGTCGACGTAGAGAGAACATTATACTTCCTTACTTTGAATTTCATCAGCTGCATCAGCCCAATAATCTTCTATGGTGGCCTTATGTTTGAACTCCTCCGACAGAACCCAATTGATGTTATGGTGCGGGTCATAGTGCTGTCGGCTTGTATGATATGAGAAATGATAAAATTGAAGCTCATTCTCAGCTTCTCTAGCCGCCTGTATCGAAGGACATACCTCATCCGAGTTGCCCATCACAATTGGAAACTCTATCCCTCCTTTCTTCTTCTTCTTTTGGATTTTGTCAAAGGCTAGCAACTGTCTAGATATCTCTAGCATTAATATTCTATCTGTTGGGTACTTAGGCAGCCTATGAGGATACGAGGAAAAACCTTGCAGCCTAATGTATGAAAATCTCGGAAATTGAATAAACCAACACCCATACCTTTCAATCAGTTCCTGGGCATCTCTAGAGATTCTGTGATGTAACCTTTCCTGAAGCAGCCTCGTGATGTACATGGTGAATGAATCGTTGACACGTTTGTAGTGGGTTGTACTTGACAGGTGCAACTGTGTACATGCCTCATGGATTTTGAACTGATGAGAGCCGCATCCAACGGGCTCTTTGTAAGAGATCCCCCTGTACCTCGTCATTCGTGCCAACATATAAATAAGGTAGGAGCTCATGTAAAGCGTTTTAGTCCTCCTCAAGCTCAGGAGCTGCTCATGTATACTATCGCTGATCATCTGTTAGTGGCATAATCACTTACCCTCGCACCGGGTTGATGTGGTAAGGCATCCGAGTTCAAAACTTTGAAATGATTGTAGGCAACCTCAACCGCTCTGACATCGTAGTGAGATCACGGTATTCTTGCTTCAAGTCATCGCTACTTGATCTGTTTGGCAACCGCCGCGAGATGGCTTTGGGTGCTCATCGGTGAAGTGTTAATTGTCTCCATGCAGATTCGAATGCAGAAGCATACATCGCTCGACCGTTCTACGGACTTGTAAATCATGTTCTGTACGGGATCAGCTTCTACCAATAGGCTGGCGGTGAATTGGCAACACTTGGCCATCACGGTGTCGTGATCGGTAGGTGTTTATTGCTTGATTGAAAGCGCGCTCCATTATCATCGAACCGGATAAGTGGCGGAAAACCGACAACTGCATAGTCCGCAGGACGATGTTGTGCGAAGTAGCCGAAGCGATGACTTCCAATTCAAACAACATTCTTGAAAGGTCTCGAGGTTAATGACCCGGTTAGTGTCACGGTAAACACGACTGAAATAAACTTTGACTCTGGCATGAATGTTTTGCTCAGCTTCTTGATCACGCTTGTCTTGAGGCACCATTGTCCTTTCCGGTTGTCCTTGCTTCAGCCATCTGCAAACAACAACATTCATCAGCAATTTAATTTATAAAAATGATACATGATATAGGGGCTGCAGTCGAATTCTAGAAGCTGCAATAACTCTCGTGTTTGCAAACCTCAGCTTCTTCTCTTGAATAAACTCGAACTCCAACACTTAGAACAGATTTCTAAGTGAACCTTGATGACTTTACTTCACTATCAGCAATCAGCAATTCGAACTTCTATGACTTCGTATCAGCAATCAGCAAACTAGCAAGTTCGTACTTCTAAGTTCTCAGCTACTTCACTTCAAGGCGTCTTTCTTTAACTTGCAACTTCAACTTACTCAATCAATTTTCAGTCACTAGCAAAGTCGTACCTCTTTCAAACTTTCAGCAATTTCTCTAATCAGCAAGGGCGTACCTTTTTACTTCAGCAAATACCTCTCAGCAACTCAAGGCGTACCTCCCTTTTACTTCAAATTTGATTAACTCTCAAGTGCGCCTCTTCAGCAAACGCAATTCCTCAGCAAAATTTGAATTCCTTCAGGCCTCAGCAACTCACTGCAATGCTTCACTCTCAGAGCAAGTTCGACTTCTTCAGCTGTGAAAACAAGTGAAAAACCTCTCCATTTTATAGCTAAAATTCGAATTCTAGAAGAAGTTAATTTTAGCCAGTGCAATTAAACTCCACTACTCCACTTCAAGAATTCAAATTTTCCCTCTCTGGTGTTTTTGACACTTGTCTCCAGTCGTCGGGAATATTATTCTTCTAGAAACTTGACTTTGACTGGCGTTTTTGAATTCCTTTTCGAAAAATTTAATTTAAATTCATCATTTTTTTACTCACCAGCCGGGGCTCTGTTACTGGAATTCGAATTTAAATTCTTCCTCTGCTCTGGAAAATTCATCCTCGAAGAATTTAATTAAAATTATCTAGGCAATTTCTCTTGAACTCATCATTCGAAGAAAATTCATCTTGAAAGCTCATTTTATTCGTTTTTGCCTTAGAAAATTTAAAATTCTCCCTTAGGAAAATTCACAATTTGAGCACTGATTAAATTCTTCATTGAAAGAGTGTCGGCGAAGCTCAGAAGACTTGGAAATCCATTCATCATCACAAATGTTCAGTACCCAGAAGCAAATTTTCTTCAGAACACCTCGAATTCATGGGTACCCAACGAACGGGTTCATTTAATTTTTCAATTTTGAACCTTAGAAAAATATTATTTTCATCATTTAAATTCGTTCTTCGCCTGTGATCACTCTGCGTTGCTCTGACCTCTTGAAAAAATTTGAATCGTCTTGCATTTCTGACTCCATCACTGAGAAAAGTTGCTCTTGTCTTCATGGAGAAATTTCACCATTCTGATCTCAAGGCGTATTTTCCAAGGGAAACAATTTGCCTTAGAAAATATTTTTAAAATCATCTTGCATTTTGAGAAGTTTCCCTTAGAAAATTTTGATCGTTTGCCAGTGGAGAGAAATTTCTTATCAACTTCATTCAGAAGAATTTTATTCATTCCCGGCACACCTTGTACATTTTATCTTCACTTCACACTTAGAAAATATTTATTCAAAAGCCCAACGCCTAGGCAAATTTTCAACACTTAGAAAATATTTTATTTTCCCCCCTGAGGCGCCTAGCACACTTCATTCTATTTTCACCACCCTCAAACATTTCAACGCCTTAGAAAATATTTCTAACACCTTATAACTCCCTTACTCTTGGCGCATATCACACTTTGAGAGGAAATTTTAAAAAAAACCACGCCACATACCTTGATCACCTTGAACGCCCAACACTTACCATCTTTCACCACGCCTTGGGAAAACTTTCACCTTATTTACCACTTGCATTTACTTTTCACATCCAAACATGGGCGCATTTCCATGTAGGAGGAGGATGACCTTTCGTATTCCGATTTTCGTCTTGACATGCACAAGTTTGGGCGCATTTTAGAGGGTGAGGAGGATGAAATCTTTGACTTTGTTGACTCACTTCTACCTTGGGCGCATTTTCATGCCTGTGAAGGATAGAAAACGTTGACTTGTTGACTCTTCTTTCAAATTGGGCGCATTTCCATGTAGGAGGAGGATGAAGCTTTCTCCAACGTCCTTGGGTGACCCTTCACCTTCCAATTTTTGTCTTCACATGCATGATCTTGGGCGCATTTTCATGCCTGTGAAGGATAGAAAACGTTGACTTGTTGACTCTTCTTTCAAATTGGGCGCATTTCCATGTAGGAGGAGGATGAAGCTTTCTCCAATGTCCTTGGGTGACCCTTCACCTTCCAATTTTTGTCTTCACATGCATGATCTTGGGCGCATTTTGATGCATGAGGGGGATTAAAATGTTTGACCTTCCTTTGACCACTTACAACTTTGGGCGCATTTTGACCCCTGTGAAGGATAAGCTTGTATCTTAGGCGCATTTTGAGGGTGGAGGCGGATTTCCATGCCTTAGAAAAAATTTTCAACTTTCCTTCCTTCTTGGGCGCATTTTGGCCTGGCAGCAGGATAAACATCATTGACTTCCTTTGACTTTCTGGTGCCTTGGGCGCATTTCACCCCCTGTGCAGGATAAACATCATACTTAGAAATTTTTATGCCTCTTCAGCTGAGTTGGGCGCATTTTGCCAGGCCTGCTGGATGAAGTTCCAGACTTAGGCAAATTTTCATCATCCTTTGCCAGTATCGTGCCCTGCTATTTATAGTAAGTCTTCTCAATTTTGCACTTCTGAAGCTCGGATCAACTTGAAATTTCAAACATAGCTTCTTCATAACCCTATCAACCTGTCGACACTGCCACTTTTAGTCACCTTGCTATTTATAGCCTGTTTCTGAAGGTGGCGGCTTACTATAAATAGTAAGCTCATGTTTCTGATAGCTCCCGAGCTCCGATCGAGTTGAAATTTGAGTGAGGCGATCCTCACCACGTGACCTGTTGGCTGACACTGATGCATGCAACTGATTTACTATTTTTAGCATGTTTCCAATTTGACTTACTATAAATAGTAAGT